>CAWUFW010020783.1:0-140978 GCA_963921515.1 Calotriton arnoldi
AATGGCCGCCTGACGTCGGGGCTCCGCGGCTCGCCGGAAACAATTCGTGATTAGGAGCAGTTACAGAGCTCCTTAGATGTCAAGAATGCCATATTCCTAAATCGGAATACAGGCTCTTCTGGAGGCAGCGATTTTTTCGTCAACAAAGTCTTGCCAAAAGTGGGGAAATTATGCAGAGGACTTTTGGACTCAGGTAACGGCCGCCATTTTGTATGCTGCCTGCTGATTTCCCCTCAGCTTTCACCTCACGCGATGTTCCAGAGAGCTCTTCTTTGCTGTAAATGGCTCATTTTTTGCGTCTACCACATTACCCTGCTACTTTAAGGCTGGAAATATTTATTTACTTATTTTTTCAATATGGACTGGCTATAGAGGAGCATTTTGCCCATTTTATTGCATGGTGCCTGTATATTTCTTCGCTCTTGATGTTCTATTCTACTAGAAGCAGCGGCTTACACTTACCATGACTTTCTTTCGTTTTGTGGAGCCTGCCTGAGGGATTTTCTTGCCTAGTGTGAGAGGGGCATTGGGCGTTGCAGAAGACTTCATTGGACTTTCAGTTGTCCTCTTTTGGTGCTTTTTCCTCCCTACTTCCTCCTCATATTTTCTCACGCAAAACTCAGCTTCGTTGGTAGTTGGACCCTCCTGCTGATATGCTGCATTTTATTCCATGGTCTAATATTCCGACGCTGTCTTGGGATATTGTACTTGTGTTTCGCTGAACTTTCCTGTGGTCAGTATTTCATGGGTAGGAGCAAACGCGTACTACGCCACACTCAGAATTTGAAAGGGAATACTCCTAATATTCCTGGAACCGGCTGCACTGTTTTTAATAGATTCTCCTACTATTCTGAGGCTTCGTCACACAGTGATTGTTCCTCCACTGCAGAATCATCCGCAACAATGGCATCCAAAGTACCGCTACCTTCGACCACCGGCAAAAGGCTCAAGCAGGATCCTAGGTCTCCCCCTAAGTCTACCTCGCCGGTTTCTTTGGACATGGTTCTTGAGGAGATTCATGCTATCCGACCGTTTGTGGAGGAAACTAATGCCCACCTTCAATCAATTGACTCCAAATGGGCCTCTATGGATTCAAGTGTGACTGTGGTGGAACAACAGCTCGGCCTCGTACAGGATGCACCTTCAAAAATTTCCTCTCTGGAAAAGGAAGTCTTGCAACTTCGAAAGGCCACTGAGGATTTGGAAAACAGAAACCGCCGTAATAATCTACGCGTGTATGGCATTCCGGAGGGTCTTGAGGGTGATGACCCTGTCGCATTCTTCACTTCTTTCCTTCCACAGCTCCTGGGTCTTCCGTCTACGACCAAACTGAACCTATAACGCGCCCATAGACTGGGTCCTCGCCTTTCTTCCTCATCTGCGCCAACCAAACCCCGCGGATTGATTATTCTATTCCTCCAGTTTACTGACCTGCTGGTTCTGAATGCCGCTAAATCTAAAAAGAATCTCTCCTGGCAGGGCTCCAAAGTTTATATTTCTCAGGATATTTCTTCAGCTACAGCCAAACGACGCAAAGAGTTTTTGGATCTTCGTCCACCTCTCCGTTCTTTGGGCGCTAGATATGGCCTGTTCCATCCCTGCATTTTCAAGGTCACTTTTCTCAACAAAACTTCCACCTTCGAGGATCCTGTTGACCTAAGAAGATTTATTCAGACTCATTGTCACGCCTCAATGGAGACAACTCCTTCTTCCTCTGGATCGTGACTGTTGTGCTCCTTCTTTTGTATCTTTGCATTAATATTCTTGTTATAGTTTATTATTACTTTGCCTATATCAGCTTTCTGATTCGATGTTGTATAACTCTTATTTCTTTTACAGGTTCATTGATGCTTAATTTGCTCCTCTACGTATTCCCGCTCGTGCCCCTGTGTAGTATCTGCCGTTTTTGGTATGTCGCATTGCCCCCTCCCTGTTGGGTGTGCTGTTTTTGTTGTCCGTCGCCGTCTCATCTTTCCTTGTTCCCTGTAAGGTACGTATTGCAGTCGTCTCTTTGACATGTACTGTCTCTTCTTGTTCCTATTTTTTCTTCCCCTTCTCTCTCTTCCTCTCTCTGTGTCCTACCCTTTTTTCTCCCTGGATACCTTCCCTCCTCCTCTCGTTACATGGTTTTCCTTCACTATTTCTTTATTATCTTTCCCCTTTCTTCCCTATTCTCTCTTACTCTTTATCATTATTGTTGTATATACGGATTTTTATGTAAGTTTGAAAGTTCTACATTCAAGGTTATCTCATGGAATGTGAAAGGTTTCATTAACCCAATTAAGAGACAGAGAATACTCTCCCACTTGGCCTCATATAACCCAGATCTGGTTCTTTTACAAGAAACTCATCTCTCAGAACCTGAGGCGTTAAAGTTAAAAAGAAGCTGGGTGGGTTCGGTTTTGGTTTCCCCCACTTCTAACAAGAAAAATGGTGTGATTATTTTATGTCATAAGAGGCTGAATTACAAAGTTGTTTCGCAAGAAAATGATACTGAAGGTAGATGGGTGCTGGCTAAGTTATTAATTAATAATATCTCTCTGACTGTATTTAATGTTTATGGTCCTACACATCCTGATTGTTCCTTTTGGCCCTTGATTACTCAGAACTGTATTCAATTTAAAGATGACTTTTTTATTCTGGGAGGAGATTGCAACCAGGTTGTTGATCCCTTTCTTGACCGCCAATCACAAACACGTTTTGTTCCCCATAGGACACACAAACACTTTCTTGATACCATTTCCCAGGCTAACCTTGTGGATGCATGGAGGCTCACTCATCCTGACTCTCTTGATTTTTCTTTTTTCTCTCCTCCTCATAATTCTCTCTCTCGTCTTGACTATCTTTTCCTATCTAAATCTCTCTCTCAAAACTTACTATCCTCCTCTATTGAACCTATTGTTATCTCGGATCATGCCCCAATCATGATGGACCTTGACTTGCTTCCCTCTCATCCTAGCTCTTCCCGCTGGCCCTTTAATAACTCTCTTCTCCTTGATCCTATTTTCTCCTCCTCTTTTACGACTTTTGCTGAGGAATTTTTTGATTTAAATGATACCCCCAATGTCCCTCCACATATATTATGGGACTCATTTAAAGCTACAGCACGAGGTTACATCATAGATTTTGTCTCCAGGAAAAAGAAACATTTCCTTCAACAACGTAAAGCTGCCCTGGCGAACATTAAATCACTAGAACATCGGTTCTATACTTCATCGACAGATTCAGTTCTGCCTGCTCTTATTCGTGCCAAGTTGGCCTTTAATAAATCCACTACTGATAATGCATCTTCCATATTGCTGCGCAGTAGTGCTAGGTACTACGGAGGTCGTAATAAGATGGGGAAACTTTTAGCAAATTACCTCAAGTCCTGTAAAGAACGTACTCTGATTGATATGGTTTATTCCTCAGATGGCTCTCCGGTTTACAAAAATGAAGACATCCTGAAGGAATTTATGCTTTTCTACAAAGATCTTTATACCCCTGACTCTCCTCCTTCTTCTTCCCTTATCCATTCTTATCTTGACGCGCTTCCAACTCCGTCTAATGATCATCTTAATCTTTCTAATTTGGAATCAGACCTCTCCCTTCAGGAACTATGCCAGGCTTTATCCACTCTAAAGAAAGGTAAATCTCCTGGCCCTGATGGTTTTTCAGTCGAATTTTATCTGCATTTTTCTAATCTATTACTTCCTAGACTCTTGCATCTTTTTCATTCTTTTCTTCTTTCTGATGGGACATTGGGTACTTTTCAGGAGGCCACGATTTGTCTCATACATAAGGATGGACGTGACCATAAATTTTGTAAAAACTACTGTCCAATTTCCTTGCTTAATGTAGATTATAAATTATTTGCCAAATCACTTGCTTTGCGCTTGGATCCCCTTATGCCTCACTTGGTAGGTAAAGAACAATGTGGCTTTGTTAAAGGCAGATTAACTTCAGATAATTCTCGTCTCCTCCTAAATGTTCTCAATAAAATTCCCTCTCTTTCCTCTTCTTTGGCGGCCATCTCTGTCGATGCTGAAAAAGCGTTTGATAGGGTTGACTGGTCTTTTTTACTTGCCGCCCTAAAGTGGCATGGATTCGGCCCTAAGTTAATCTCGCTTATTTCTTTATTATACTCTGCTCCTAGAGCCTCCGTACTAGTTAATGGATGCATTTCTTCTTATTTTCCTCTACGACGTGGTGTCTTTTCATTTTGGCTCTCGAACCCTTTTTATCCTCAATTCGCAATAATGCCTCGATTTCTGGTTTTTCCTGTGGTGATCATGACCTAAAACTTTCTGCATATGCCGATGATATTCTCCTTTTTATTTCCAACCCTCAGAATTCTATTCCTCCTCTATTAGATGAATTTAATTCTTTTTCCCTCGTCTCTGGTTATAAAATCAATTCTGATAAGACAGAAATGTTACCTCTTACAAAATGTTGTCTTCCGCACTCCTTCTCTTCCACGGGGTTTGCTTGGTCCCCCGCCAAAATTAAATACTTAGGTATGTGGTTCTCTAATTCCATATCCTCTTCTGTTAAGTTAAATATGACCGCGGTCATCTCTCGGATTGACAAATTACTTTCCTCTTGGAACCCTCTCTTTCTTTCTTGGTGGGGTCGGTTAGACTCCATTAAGATGATGATAACCCCTATTTTGATATATACCCTTTCCATGCTTCCGGTCCACATTCCTGCTTGTTATTTTAAACAAATTGATTCCCTTCTCTCTAGGTTTCTTTGGAAGGGTAAGAAATCCAGGATCTCCTTTTCCTCGCTTCGTAAGACAAAACTTAATGGAGGTGTGAACTTCCCTGATTTTCGTATATATCATAAATCTTTTTGCCTGCGTCAGGCCGCAAAATGGCTCTTAGATGGTCAGTCTTCTTACACCCCTTTGTGGTATACTATTGAACGTGCCCTGGTCTCTCCCTTCTCATTTAGTGAAGTTTTGGCCTTTTCTGTTAAGAACCCCCTTACCTCCCTTCCTCTATTTAAACATACTTGTTCCATTCTAAAACCTTTACTTCATACAAAACCCTTCTCTAGAGAATCCTTTTTAGAGTCTTCAATATGGCATAATTCTCTTATTACAATCAATAGCAGACCCATCTTTTGGAAGGTCCTGGAGACTTAGGGGGATAATTTGGGTTAAAGATCTATTTGATGGTTTAGATCCATGTTCATTCCCCCTTTTTCAACTCACTTTTCACTGTCCCCGCTCCTTTTTTCAGAGATTTTCAACTCTTATGGCGATTATTCTTGAATCCTTTTACTCTCTTCCCTCTATCCCCCCTCCTTCGGATCAGAACCCTTTGCGTAAAATTCTTCTTATTTTTCCCAAAGCTTCTCTTATTTATAAATTCTTTCTGTCTCCTAAACCTGATCGCCCTAAGACTAGAGTGGAACTCGCGTGGGAGTCTGACCTTACATGTGATTGGACTACTATTTTTTGGGATAAACTTTGGTCCCGTTCCCTTAAAATATCTCGTTCTGCTTCTCTTACTCAAGCTATGTTTTTTCTCTATCATAGACTTTACTTTACTCCTGTTTCTATTGCTGGTTTTTCTCACTCTTCTGATGCTAATTGTTGGTCCTGTGGGTCTTCTAATGCTGGTCTCATACATCTCCTTTTTCTGTGCCCTTCTGTCTCTACCTTTTGGGGAAAAGTTTGGACCTATATTTCTTGCATGTTTAATATTCTTATTCCTTATACTTTTCCTCTTCTTTTTGCTGGCAGCCTGTTTCCGTCCTTAGATCTTCCCCCTCCTATGCATGGTCTCTTTGACCTCATGATAGCTCTAGCTTTCCAACACATAACCCTTAATTGGAAAACTCTCTCAAAACTTTCAGTCCAACATTGGTGGAACAATTTGTGTCATTTTCATCGCCTAGATATCGCTTTTGCTTCCTCCTGTAAACCAAGGATTGATAGAGAACTTTTTGGATCCCTCTTACTACCTATTTAGATAAGTTGGCGTTGGCAGACAACTCCCGTTTGAATGCAGAAAATTTTAAGCCTCCTTAAATAATTATTAATTTATTTTCTCTGCCTCTTACTTCTAATTCATAATTTTGTTATCTTTTATTTCCATATGATGGTTACTGTTTATTGCTTATATTTCCATGAAAATATGCAAGTCCATATTCCATTTTAAATTGTAAGAGTTTCCCCTTACCCCTTCTTTTCCTCTCCCCTTCCCCCTCTTTCCCTCCCTCTTTCCCCCCTTCCCTTCCCCTCTTCCCCTTCCTTCATTTCCGATATAATCCTAAACAGCTTTCTTCCTTGAATTGCCGTTAGCCACTTTTTCTATTATGTATCACTTTAATAAGTCTTTTTATGTCTTGCTGACCTCTGTATTGCTATTGTATTCAAATAAAGCTTTTCAAATATAAAAAAAAGAACACACTGGCAAGAGCACCATGCAGGAAAGGGTTTGGTGATTTATTTAGGCAGATTTGTTAGTGTTTGGTGTTAGAACTGTGTTTGTAAACTTTGCCACTTTGTGCATTTAAAGAATGGACTGGTTTCTAGTATACTTTTTGAACGTATATTACTGAGACATCTGATTGTCCCACTTGGGCGCAATTATGAATTTATGAGAGTACAATTCACATAAAGATTCCATCAGGCATAATATGTAAAATGATCTTTCTCATATTTTGATGTCAATTCCGGCTGAGGGACAGCATAAGCCCACTTGGGCAAAATCATGCAATGTATCATTATAATTTCCAAATGTCCTATTACTAAAATGCACTATATTGTTATGCGTAATTTGCACCATAATGTGGAAATCATTGCAAAATTTAATAATTGCCTTTTGTGAAACTAATAATTTATTTTTGCATGTTTTTTAAAATGGGAAATAAATGCTCATTCTGAGAAGAACACTTGTTCGTAACAATAACGAGAAAGTATGTACAATGCACTTTGAAACCAGTCTAATATGGTAACTTTGCAAACCTGACTTTCGGCACAGTCCGTCATCTCTGTTTGATTGTACCGTCACTTTAAATCACGTGTAGAAGTGTTCACTGTAAACTTGACGAGTGAGCAAGTAGAGAAATCTTTGAAACGCATTGGGTTGTTGTATGCTGCTGCCTAAATAAATCGCCAGGCACTTTCCTGCATAGGGTTCGTGCCAGTGTGTTCTGTTAACGCGGAGCTCTGTTTGCTTGTATACAGTTCTTGTGCATTTTCACGCTTTACCCACGAGCCGCCGTTTTAAGAGGTGAGAGGACTTGGTGAAAGTTTGCTGTATAATATATATATATAAGATTTTATTTAAAGTGTATAATAAAACAGTTTTCTTTTTTTATGTTAATATTTAAAATTTGTGTTTTTTTGAATATTTTTTAATTTTAAATTAAATTTAGTTTTACTATCTTAACTGTAATGTATTTGAAAAATTGTTTAGTTACTGTTGTTTTATACTATATATATACATTTATTTATGTCCACAACCGCTCACGCGATGCAGACTTGTCCTCCAGGTTGGCAATGGTGACAATGACGGGCATGCTTCCAGCCTTTGATGCCCAAAACCACAGCAACAAAATCCATCAAATGGCACACCCTTTATTGATTGCAGAACAAGACGGCTTTCGGTTAAAGGAATTCCTTTGTCAAGTAGTGTGCCCCCTTTCTCATAGAAACCAAATATAAAACATTTCATTAACATGAAAAACATACAATGTCTGCACGTAGATAACATAAAAGCAGTTAATGAGCAATAATTAAATATTCCTACGTGAATTTACAATGCCCATGATTTCTAAAGATACCACCACCCTGACATAAAAAATCAATTATCATGTTTGTTGATGCAACTCCTAATCTAAAAGTTTCTGTTCATAATGCCCTGGGAACTGTTTCTCCCATGAATCATAAGGCAGAAAGTCTGTCAGAAGGAATAGGAAAAACAGGCACTTTTGTGCCGTCGGAATGTCACTTTTTTGATGTTCCGGTGGCGCAATGTGCCACTGGCAAATTTATAGGGCCACGTAAAGCCACGTTACGTGGCTTCTCATGGCCTTATGAATATGTGCCCCTTTCACGCAGAATACTGCGTGAAAGGGGCGTTCCATGGGTGTTGCTGGGGGCGTTCCCAGCAACATCCATGGCTTTTTGACACTGCCCCAGATTTACGAGAAATCGTAAGTCTGAGGCAGCGCCAAAAACATACGCCTCCCCAGTGGAGGCGTAAGGGAGGCACAACGAGGAGAAATATCTTTATTTCTCCTTGTTTTTCTTCTTTCTATGTGTGCTCCATTCTGCAGCGCACATAGAAAGAGGAAAAAGCCTCTTGTGATTGTTTTTGTGCAGGAAGGTTTCCCTTCCTGCACAAAAATAATCATCCCCGCAACCCAGGCACCCTTGCACCATGGTGCAAAGGTGCCTGCATTGGCGCACAGCAGCCCATTGTGCGCTGGCGCAGGGGAAAAGGATACGGCGCATTCCTGCCCTTTTCTTTTGCTGTAGGGCAGCGCAGCAGCAAGGCCTGCTGTGCTGCCCTACAGCAAAAAACCCATAAATGAGGCCCTAAATGTTGCCATGTGTTCCACCTCACAATATTCACCTGTCAGAAAGAATATGGGAAACTAAATACTGTGCTATGTTCATATATTGACTTACCCTCAAGCAACACTGGCACCATAATGTTGCATTGTTCAATGCCTACAACGGATAATTGCCGAACAAAATAGGAGATGCAAATTGAAACTCATTTACTGAACATTTGTGTATTCTGGCTTCGGCACAGATTATAATCACGTTTATGGTGTTATCGATTATTCTCTCCTTTGTATAATACATATGGAAACACCCGGGACCTACAAACACAGTATAGTACTATATGGTCCGTTTCTGAGACAAAAATAATGTATGCCGCATGTGAGTTAATCCCGGCAATTTACCCAAATATTAATTCCTGACTATGCCGCCATTCTAGGCATATTTGTCAAAAATCTGTTCCAACAGTGAGTCACTTTGACAACCAGAAAGTGGACATTGATCAACAAGTATGGAGATTTTCATCATAGTTAGAGGATATTTGCCCTAAATGGCATATGGCAGTTGTAATGACACCCATTGATAATTAATATACCATGGCTTGTCATGTCATGCATCATGCCTCATGCCTCGCCGGGCATGACCCAGAAGTCAAGTATTGCCCACTATGTCAGACCCTGTCTCATCTGTTAATAGTATAGGACAATCCTTAAGAGATTGACATTGCTAGGGTGTAAGAGTGTCAGGGGATTGCCAGTGGTACCCTGTGACACATCAGCAATTGTCTTCATTATCTCCCCTTGCTTTGGTTTTTATATGTCAATCTTCAAGACCAATAACCAACATGAGTGATATATTTCATACAATGAATTTTGAGAAAAGTTAGTGAGAGTGTGGCATACCTGTCCTATTTCTTCACATTGCTGCTGTGACATAAATGTCACTACAATTGGTAAGATCCACCAATACATAAAGAAAACAAGAATATGTCTAATAGTGTGTTCCCCATATGGTAGTCTGAGACCATACATGATAAAGAACCATTTCTGCCCCAATTGGAACATCCATGTTAAGTAACTGAGTAGACGAGTAGTGGGTAGGAGAAAAACAAAGCCATCTATTTCATATTCTTACTGGATAATCACAAACTAATTCAATTTGTTAAATAAGTTCCTAAGTCTAAATAACTAATAAAGTTACTCATCCAATGTGAACAAGAAGTTCCTCATCCTAGTTCAAACCGTTGGGATGTTTAGTAGTATCCAGCTAGACGATCAAGCAAGATTCCAGGGTCTGATGTTTCATTTGCTGATGTCCTCCATGTCCGAATCCTATCAATGGCAAGAATGGTCAGGGTGACTTTTGTGCTTATCTGAAAAATATCTTGTTACTGGGTATGTTATGTCCTGTGTTTTTATAGCACAAAGGTGTTCCAGCACCCTTTTGCACGCTAGGAACTTGGTGCTTCTCACATAGCGAAGTCCTTATGGACATTTTTCTACATAAACACAAATCTGAGCCACATGGTTATCTTTTTGTTTTGACCTGTGGGAAGGAGAAAGGTGCTCACATTCTTACCGAATGTACAAGCCTTACAATCATTACACGTCTTGAACCCTTTAGTTTTGCTCAAAATGTTTACAGCTCTTGATTTTTGAAAGTGTCTATGTATCAGCAAATCCTTGAGTGATCAAGACTTTCTAAAAGTGATGGAGGTGCATGCCTGAATGTGTGGCCCATTGATGATATCTATTTTTAGGTTATCCCACTTGTTAGACCTGTCAGCCTTAGGGTGGTCTTCCCCCAAACGTTTGCCTGCTTGCCTCCAATATTGCTGAATTTGTTTTTGTTGGCCTTAGGACTCTGTGCACTTTACCACTGCTAAACAGCGCTAAAATGCTTGTGCTCATTCCCGTAGACATGGTTTGATTGATATATACCCAATTGGCATATTTAATTTACCTATAAGTCCCTAGTAAAGTGCGCAACATGTGACTAGGGCCTGTACATTAAATGCTACAAGTGGACCTGCAGCAGTGATTGTGCCACCCACATAAGTAGCCCTTTTTACCTGTGTCAGGCCTGCAACTGCAGAGCCTGTATGTGCAGTTTACACTGCTTGTCAATTTGGCATTTAAAACTCTGTGGCAAGTGTTAAGACCCCCTTTTTCTACATATAAGTCACCCCTAAGGTAGGCCCTAGGTAGTCCATAGGGCAAGGTGCTGTGTAATTAAAAGGCAGGACATGTACTTTTAAGTTTTGCAAGTCTTGGTAGTGAAAAACTGCCAAATTCGTTTTTCACTACTGTGAGGGCTACCTCTCCTGTAGGCTAACATAGGGGATTCCTTGTTACATCTAATAAACTGTAATTCCCAATTGGAAGTTGGTAGATCTATCATGTTTAGTACCTTTGGAATAGTAATGATAAATCCTCTATAATGCCAAAGTCGAATTTGTCATTACAATTTTAAAAATACCACTTTTATAAAGATGGCATTTTTCTGCTCTTAGCCCTATGTGCCTGCAGCCTGACTCTGATACACGTCAGGTGATGGTGACAGCTGGACTTTATGTATTCCCCCTAGACACCCACACACAAAGGGAGCTTAGGTGTGACTTGATGGGCCATCCTGGGAGAATGGGAGGGAGGAACTGGGCTGCATACCCCCCTGTAGTGAGCCTGGAGCCAGGGCAGGAAGGGAGGTCCTCTGTCCACGTCAAAGCCCTCTTTAAAGTCCTCCCACTTCAAAGGCACTACTTGGTATAAGAATTGGACTTCTGACCCTACCACTTCAGTGCACTTCTGAACCTGTGAATACTCTGACAGGAAGAAGGACTGCTGTGCTGCTGAATTGCTGCTCTGGAAGAACTGCTTTCTTTCTGTGCTGACCTGCTGCCCTTCTGGTTTGGGTGAGAAGGATTGGACTTGCATCACCTTATCCCCAGAACCCTGAGTGACTCAAGGGCTAGTTGGCTAGACTCCTGATCTGAAGTCTCAGGGCCATAACAGACTTCCAACTATCCTGATTCTGCACATGGACTCTGTCATCTGTGAGTCTACCCTGCCAAGTGGTGCCACCCCAGTCCTGGACCCTTGGAAGTTGGTCTAGGTTGCTTGTTCTACACTTCATCGCCGCTGCAGAGATGGAACAGGCGCATCGCCGATACTGCGTGGTCAACACCGACGCATCGTTGCCACTGCCACTGCGTTGATCGCAATTGGCTCATTGCCCCTGTTTGTGTGGACCAGAACCGACACATTGCTGCATCTGTGTTGCTCTGAGCCTCTGCTCCACCTTTGGAACAACCACTGTGCAATGCTTTTCAAGGAAAGACCTCACATCTCTCTCGATGACAGCATCGGCGTCGAAGCTTGGTGGTGCGCCGCCAGGACCAGCGCATCTTCGCCAAACGTGTATATCGTCATCGGCACATCACCTCCTTTACGCTCCACAGCCTCTCTGTCGACAGGATCTTGGACGTCACTGCATCCCAGACTAAGGTACTTGCACTCAGCGGGTCCAACCTGGACCCTGTAGCCGGCTCGTGCTCCATCATGGTTGGCCTGAACTTTTGACATTGTACTGGTCCAGCATGACCAGATATCCCTTGTTGGCGCTTTGTACTTTTTGGCACTATTTTCACATAATTTTTCTAAAATCAATATCTTTGGTTCTACTTATTGGATTTTTGTCGTTTGGTGTCTAATAATTTATTAAAATATAATCTATTTTTCTAACTTGGTTTGGGATTTTTCTAGTGTTGTGTGTTCACTTTATTACTGTTGTGTGCTGCATAAATACTTTACACATTTCCACTTACTTACACCTGACTGCTTCTGTGCCGAGCTACCCAGGGTTAAGCACAGGTTAATTTAGTGACTTTTGGTGGTTCACCCTGCAAGGGATTGTGGCTGTTGCTTGACCTGGGCTCACACCCCAGTCAACCGACAACCCCATTTCTCACACCACTGTTTATGGAAAATGTGCCTTAACTTGTTGGATTGGACATTGTAGCCTGCAATGAATTTTATCTGATTGTCTTTGTTTTTTTTCTTCCCTTGTTGCAGGCAGTATTGTTTTGTGCAGGAAATGACCTCTTCCTGCACATTAGAGGCATTTTTCTCTTTCTGAATGCAGCACACTATGGAGCATATTCTCAAGGACTAATCGCCGACTTATCGGCACTTTAGCGCCGCAAAAGTGGCGACAGATCCATCGCCCCATTCTCAAGCTGGTGCAAACTGCCGACATCACCAGTTACCCAGCGATAGCTGGCGCAAAAAACATCGCCACGGATGAGAGCGACAACACTAATGATATGCAGAGTAGGCGTTCCAGTGCAAAAACACACGAAAACACCACTCAGCGATATTCTCAATGACCAGCCAGATCAGCGCTGCGACCCAAAAACAGGCGATAAGGCGTGTTAGCAGCATGGATTTAACATCTGCCTTTTACTGGTGTAAAGCAGGTAGACAACTTGCAGCATGAAGGGGAGCCCAGCCCAGAGCCACATCTGAAGACCAACACATGACATGGAGCCACTGACCATGCAGTACGGAGACCCAAGAGGGCCACAACACCCACCGCCACCACCCCCAGGCCCCCCCTGACCCCCCCCGGACTACCATTGAGGCAGCGCAAAACAAGACAGCTGACTTCCCGAAAATGGCATGGCCCCATAGCCACACAATTGCAGAATGTGGGGAGAGGTGGGAACCAAGTATGTGCGAAGGAGGCAAGTCACCCATCAATAAGAATGTACACAATGCCAAGTGTGGCAGTGATGTGCTGGACTGACTTCAGTATGCAGAGCACAGACATGTCCATGTGGACATATACTGATGGTGTGTGTAGTGTTGTGGACAGTGGACGCAACCATGCCACCTCAGACAGTGGGGAAGACCCCGGTCATGTAGCTGTGTCGTCCCCCCCTGTAAGCGTAAGCGGAGTGGGCTGGGCCGGCATACGCCAAGCCAGTGTAGGGGTGTGAAGGATTTGCCCGTGGCCCTGGGCATGGTTCACTCCTAGCCTGGACAAGGAAGTAACTAATGAGTGTGTCACTGTTGTAGTGTCGGCGCCACCCAGTCCGCAATCGACAATGTTGCAACGTAGAATGCACCCGGAGGGTGGGCTCGCACGAACGGGGAAATGAAGGAGCGCAAGACCGCTCGGGGTCTTGGCTCATACATGCCAAGCGCTGTGTGTATCTGTATTGCCGCAGCATGAGCCAAATGCCCAGCCCCAATCGCAGCGCGAGTCCAGCCAGGCATGAACTCCACATCTGTGTCCGCCCTATCCATCCCACAGGCCTACACACACGTGGCCGCCCACCCTCAACGGCCAACATCACAGTGTCTTTGTCAGGCTTGTGGACATGCGCAGACAGGCATGACAATGGTGTGCCGTAGGAGTGCAAGTGATGCAACCGCGCAGCGCACACAGGTAAATTGGCTCGGGGGTAGGGAGGAGCAGCTGTGAGGCAACGTAACACACAGTGATGCTGCTCATTTGCCACATGCAAGACATGTCAAACATGAATCCCAAAGTCGCACACATCCCACCCCACCCCCAACAAGCCACCTCACATTTCCTGAATGCTAGCAGATGAGAAACTAACATCAGGGATGAAAGATCCCTCATCTGGACTATCAGGTGGAAGCACATCTGCACCTCCGACCTCAGAATTGCATGTGCCCGGCACCCCCTGACAGATACCAGAGCAGCTGATGACGACTCCCACACTACGCACAGCCCGACGGAAGACCAACGTATACACACCCCACACACAGAAGTCCTTGCTCGAAGTTATCTTGCATGGAATGGCCTTCACACTTACTCCCACACCATCCCAGGTGTACAACCTTTGCACACTAAAAGAACCCATTGATCCGAGCTGTGGCATTTCATCCACAGAACTGGCGCAGGTCAGAACAGTGCCGCTTCAATCAGAGCCACTGACGCAATGGCAGAACATCCCGGACACTTGCACAACCCCTGTCATGTGGAACTGTACTGTGCACGTATGCTGCATTTACTGGGGGCACTGCCATTGGCAGTGCTGTGGATCAGTTACCGGCTAAGCTTCCACCTTGCCAACATCACCTGCGTGCAGCCTGTGTTGCATTGTCGATCGTGCACATTCGAGTGGCCCATGGATGTCTGCCTATCCAACAGGATGGTAGCTGAACTGGATCTTGACATGTGTGTGCGCCCCCTGTTGGCCCACGACCAGGAGTGTCACCGTGATACCCGTTTATGGGATGCCTTGATACTTGGCATGCATGCTGCCAGCTGGTCCTGGGAGATTGCACAACTCCTCGTGTGCAGTGACCTCATTGAACCGCTCCCCTATTGGGTTGTAGTGCAAATTGGTGAAAGGGGGTGGACGCAGCACATCTGTCCGGACCTGCTAATGGATCGCCTCGCCGTCCTGTTTGATGAAGTCGACAACGACCTCATGTTGGAAATGATAGCCTACGGAGCTGCAATGGCTTTCATGGACGAGTAACTGCGTACCTGCAGCCACAACAGATTGGAACCCATTGCACATGTCCCAACACCTTGTTGCATCTTGGAGATCTGGTCACATATCCCACGACAACAGTGGACATGGCTACATTCGCCTGGACACCGAATACATGAGCGGACAACAACGCGGGTTGACACACACCATTGAAGGGTGAGGCACTCCCCCGGAGTGGGCAGCGGCGCTTGGCAACGTTCCTCATATTCCTGACATACTGCTGCATTGGTCTGCATGTTGTGGCACTTATCTTGCCCGTACTGACACGCATATGCTAATAAAGTCTACGCGCCTTTACTTGTATTCAACTGTGATGAGTGTTGATTTGAATGACAATGTGTGTCTCACTGCCTATCTGGGTCACGGCCAGACATGCGCATTGATAGCATTACCCAGGGAGTACCTTTTTGTGGAATCACTGTCCATAGATTCATCCATACTTTCATACTTGATTGGTCATAGCCACGACACATCTGTGTGAATAAGGATGTTTTTTTCGCATTCAGTGGAGTGTTGAAGTTGGAGCAGTACAGGGCCATGTAAACCCCACTTTACATTGTTGCCCCGTGGAGGGCCAGCCAGAGTCCATTAGGGATTGACAAGTTCATCGGAAGAGGCAGACTTCAGTCCGCAGTGTGATTGCTGTGTCATTGGTAACCAAACCAAATATGGCAGTCCCTGTCGAGGTCCAAGGTGAGTGTCGCGGAGTGTATCGGGGGACAGTGGAAGGTGTTAATCCAGGGCATGATGCAGAGGGCAGAACCAAGCTGAAACAGGCCATATGGCAGAGATGAATGCTACCACTTCATTCTTACCACACTGCCAGATTCATCATCATCTTCGTCCTCTGATGTGTCAGGTGCCTCACATGTGGGTGGTGGTGTTTAGTCTGCATCACTGTGTGGCACTGACAATTCAGGGGGCGGAGATGTGGATGGAGTAGTAGCAGCAGCATTCATCCGCGCCAGGCCTTGTGGCGGCAATGCCATGACGAGGATCTGCAGGGCATGGAAGATCACAGCTACATCTCGCTGGTGTGCAGCCGTGGCAAACATTCTTTCCGCCTGCATCCGCTCCATGTTCAACATCATCCTCCGCATGTGTCCCAACTCCCAGCTGGCATCGCTGGAGCCACTCTGACTGGACAGTTGTTCTTGGCTCAGAGTCATGACTCCAGCGATGTCAGCCATGGATTGTTGGAGAGCATGGAGCGGACAGTGGGTGTCCGTTCGGGACTGTAAGTGGTCCCTGATGGGACGTAGACACCCACGTATGGCATCTAGTTTGGCTGCCATGAGGTCGAACCCCACCCGCAGCTGATCAGCCATCTTCTCCTGGTACCCTAACACACGGCGTTGGAATGCCATGTGTTGGTCGTGGGGGTCCTGGGAGACAGCAGTGGTGGTGGGTGCTTCCTGCTGTGTGGTCTGTGCAGGGGTGGGGTTTCTCGATGCAGCTGGGCTGCACTGCTCCTGGAGGTGGGGTGCCGAAGCTGTCCATGGGCTGTTGGAGGGCGTCGGTGTCGATGTTGGGGAGGTCCTCTTCATCATCAGTGCAGAGTTGTTGGGTCTGCTCTGCAGGAGGTGTTGATTCTCCCTCTGCAATGTGAAGGGTAGATGCAGATTGACATTGTGTTCACATGTATGTTGACGCATTGGACAAGTTTACTTGCAGACTGCATGACAATGTACATTGTGACTGTTTGCGAGGAGATGCCTATGTGATGCGGGACAGTTGACATTTCTACTCCATCAGGGATGTGAGGTTGTACTTGTACATTGTCATCTCACAGTTTCCTGCTATGCCAAATGTGAATGGCCATTTTCTACACACAAGCGGCGGCAGTTGTGTCCTCTGTTCTGTTGTGGAAGTGTTGCAGTTTGTACCACATTGTAATCAATGTTGAGGTGCTCTGATTCTTATGTGTGTGTGTGCAGCATTGTGGGTGTGTTGCCCCTTCAGCTCTGATTTGGCTGGCCCTTGTCCCTTTCAGGCGGTGTGCCTTTGACTTCTGTGCTTATACAGTGCTGAGATGTTGCAGACTTGGGTAACTTGGGCTCTTGGTCGTAGTTGTGTCTCTTGGGCATGGTTTGTCCGCAGATGTGCTATACTTAATTGTGCATGTGTGCCATTGTGCCCATCTCCCCCCGTCCCTCCAGTCCCTGGTCGTTACTCACCCTGTTGCTGTTGGCTCAGGTCATGTTGTGCAGTGTCCGGTCCCCCAACTCCTGCCACCGTCTCCCCAATGCTGACTCGGGTCACCATTCCCTCCATCTCATCCAGCTCCTGGTGTGTCGCTGGACTCCCTCCTCCAGTCTGCATTGCTGCTTTCAGGTTGGCTGCGTGTTTCAGCTTGGTTTTGCGCTTCCCATCAGTCCAGCGCTTCTTGCAGTCATCCACTTTCCTTCTCTTCACTCTGACTGCATTCACCTTGGTCAATATGGACTGCCATATTGTATTTTTAGTTGCCAATGACACAGTGGAGGTGATGCACAGTTGGTGGTGGTGTTCTATGACCTCCGTAATGGGGATCTGGTTTTCCTGCGTACTGTAGGGCGTCTTCCTCTTCTTCTTCTCCTTGCCCTTCCCTGACCCCGAGGTCCCAGGCTGGTCCTCCGTGGGGCTTGTGGGGTTCTGGTTGTCCTCTGTAGTCACTCCGGCTACCTCCATGGTGCTTCGCAGTTGTTTGTGTTTTGTTTGTGTTTTTTGTTGGCGCTTTTGCAGTGGTTTTTCCCACCTGACTTGTGGGACTTGCAGGCCTGGCGCTGCTTGTCGCTGTGTTTTATTTTCGCAGTTGGGCCCATCGCAACTTTTTTCACGTTCGGCTTTAGATTTTTATCGCCGTCCCGGGGATTTTATCTCGGACATTTGAGGCGTTATCAGGTCACTATCGCATGTTACCGCCGTGTTGAGAATGGGGCGTTGACACGGAATTAGTTTTCCGCGATGGACGGCGATATGTGTGATTGCGTTAACCCATTTTGCCGATGATTGTCGCACGTTCTTGAGAATATCCCCCTTAGAAAGAGGAAACAACGAGGAGATATAAAGATATTTCTCCTTGTTACGCCTTTATCGGGAAGGTGTACAATTTTGATGCATCCCCAGGTTTTCTTGTCTTGGTAAATCTGGGAATGCACCAAAAAGCATGGGTGGATGCATGGGAATACTCATACTTTACCCGTGTAATGCCTTCCCAGCGGGTAACACAAGGCAGTGACTTGCGCTCCCTTGCGTTACTCTAGCTTTACCAAGGATATCAGGGCCACGCAAGGTGGCCTTGCCTGGCTTGGTAAATCTGACTTAAGGATTGCGTTCCCTTGCATCACCTTGCATGACGCAGGGGCAACACGATCATTTAATAAGACTGGGCCTTAATGAATTTGACTTCCTCCTCCAACATCTTAGATGAGGAAAAGGTCATCACTATACCTTATCCACATGGTTATTTGTGATGTCCAATGTACATAATCATCAGCCCTGATCGCCCTCTGTTTTGCCCTCCAGCTTTGCAAATTTTGTGATGGGTTGGTGGGTGGAACATGTAGTCTGGACTGATGATCGTGTAGATTACTTTTTAGCAGCCTAGCTAAATGACATTCATTGCAGCAGGAATGAAGAGTGTGGGCCCAAAATATCCTGTAGAAAATTGTGAATATAAAGGTTACCCAAATTAACTGGGCTCATTGTATCCAAATATGCCCAGAGAAAATCCTAGAAAAAACAAACCTGCCTTAAACTGTGCACTTGTATTTACTTAACATCTGCTTTCTTCTGGAACCATTTCTGAAAGAGACACCAGAAGCGCATTTTGCTTTTGGTTTAATCTTCATCCTTATCGATACATTTTTGTGTAGCACAAAAATTCTTTCTGGCATAAAAATACTCCAGTGGTTAATAAATTGGTGTCCATCGTTTTAAAGGCAAGAAGGTATTCATCCTTTAGGGAACCACCACAGATCCAGATATACTGTTAAAATTGGATGTAGTGAATTTACTAACGAGTCCTTGAACTGTTAGAGCCCTTGACCAGATCCTGCATTACTTACAGCGAGAGATAAGCATTGCATGTTAAAAGAGGGTGTTTATAATCTTACCAGGGAATGCCAGCAAACTCTAGATTTCCTAGATTTTCATTGGGGGAGGGGACTCTTCACCAGACTATTTTGGGTATCAAGCAAGCTACCCTAATCTTCACCCTGATGCTATCGATAGCCCATTTACTCTTTTCAGAGGAGGTGACAAATGTGCATGCAGAGCCTCAATAAACCTTTTTGGTAGACAAAATGTAAGAATCCGTTGCCCAGGATCACATGAATTGGCCCAGTCTTAAATTAAATTGTAAGGACATTGAAATGCATGAGATGATTTGATGCTAAGATCTTTAGCGTGACGCATGAGCAGCAGAATGGCTTCTCTGATGAGAGTTTTGGAAATCATAGTGACTCACACCTCCATCTTTCTTTGCCAGGTTACTTCTGTCTCTTCCAAGGCTTTCTGGCTGTAATGGACGATTAGTTTTATCACTTCCAAGTCTGCAAAGTCTACACAGCGTTGCACTTTGTATCCTAACAAATACTACAATGCTACCCTATGTTGGCATTTGTTTCCAGGAACTGTCAAAAACCCATATTATGTATCCACAGAATTGTTGTAAAATTGCCCTCCATGCATTTTTCTTACTTGTCCACACTTATTCTTGCATATGAAGTGGCTTAATGGGCTACCTGAACCGGAGACATAAAGACCTGAAGGGTACAGGAGATTTCTGAGAATGAGTCGGCAATGTTACATAACAAGAATGCATATTTTAAAGGTGTGCTATTTTGGTCCATCCCTTTTTACAGTTCTATTTTAGCTCTTCCCTTTTTATGGTGCTGCATTACTGCAGCAAGAATCAACGTTCGTATTTTGTCTATGTTGCGAAACAGCACTAACTGCTGAGTAAAGAAGTAGTATTCCATTACAGTGTGTAATATGGTGCTGAAGAGACCCTAGCTACTTACTAGCAATGCCCCAGACGTTTATTTTAACATGATCTCCAAACGATGTCAAAACGCTTTAAGATTTGTCTTGTTTCTCACAGTTGATACAAGGTTATATGCACTTATAGAGAGTACCTGTCAAATACTTATTGTTAGCAAATTTATCTAGACAAGAGTCACAAAGAAGGAGTTTAAAATTTCAGACATCTACTGCGATATAACACAAATATGTTTTAAAGTAACTAGTGGCAAAGTGTGTTGTACTTATGCTACAAGGTCTGCAGACGTTTTCATTTATCTCGTCCCAGGAGAACAAAATATTCTGAGATGCCAATGTTCTTGTAATTTACCAATTATTTACTGTTATGTACTAGTTATGAAACAAATCTTAGGGGCCTATTTACGAGAATGTCATGCAGTGCAGCAAGTCACCTTGCGGCACTGCACTGCATGACAGGGAAAAGGCAGGAATGCGCTGTATTTAAGGCAATACAGCGCATTCCTGCCTTTTCCCCAGTGCTGGCATCCTTTTGGCAGCCTAGCGTCAGAGCAGGCACCCTTGCACCATGTGCAAGGGTGCCTATGTTGCATACAGGATTGTTTTTGTGCAGGGAGGGGCACCTTTCTGTGCAAAAAACAATCCTGAGAGGCAAATTCCTCTATCTTTGTATGCTGCAGAATACAGCATACATAGAAAGAGGAAGTAACGAAGAGAAATGAAGATATTTCTCCTCGTTACGCCTCTTTTGGGAAGGCGTATCTTTTTAGCACATTCCCAGGTTTACCAGTAATGGTAAATCTGGGAATGCGTCAAAACTCATTGGAGTTGCTTAGGAACACCCACACAATGCCCATTGAATGCCTCCCTAGCGCAGCGTAAGGCCACACAGCGAGGAAGCCACTCAGGGCCATGCAAGGTGGCCTTGTGTGGCTTTATAAATCTCATTTCTGAGTTGCGTCGCTCTTGCACCATGTTGCTTGGTGCAAGAGTGACGCAAAGGGGTTCATAGATATCTTTATCTTATCTTGACTTATAGAGTGTGAAGCTACCCAGAGGCTTCACAGTACTGTGATTCAGAAAGCGTGCACCTGCAAGTGGGCCATGCGGCCCTCATTAATTAGGATACAGCCAGGTTTTCAGCCGTTTTCTGAACCTGTCCTCATCCAACTCAGTTCTTAAACTGAATGGCATTGTATTCCACAGTTTTGGAGAAAGATCTTCTGTCCCATCTTAGAGTCTTGTTTGAAATGTAGGCAGCCAGTAGAGCTTTGATCCTATGAGGGCCCTTCCAATTTATTGTCCTGTGGGTCAAGTATAAAGCTTTGAATTTAATTCTATGTTCCACCGGAAGCCTGTCTTGCCTGAGGAACCTTTAGGTATCTTATAAATGGCCCTAGCTGAATTATTCTGCAGCATTTGTAGCCTTTGGGGAGCCGAGGTATAGAGAATTACCGTACTCCACGGGTGAAGAAATAAGTGCCTGGACTACCACTCTTCTGCAGGGGATGGGCAGAAGATCCAAAAGTTTCCTCCAGGTCCTAAGTATGACAAAGCAGGAACTGGTCAGGCTTTTGGCTTGGACTTCCATTGATAGGGAGCTATCAAACCACATTCCCAAACTCCTTATTGGGGAAGAAGGAATGGGTAATGCTCCTAAACTGTTTGACCATTCCAATAGAGTCATTGGGGGGTGGATTATTTCCCAAAACCATCAGTTTGGTTTTATCTCCGTTTAGTTTTAAGGAGCAGCTTGCCATCCAGTGGGCCACTTTCTCAAGACATGGGCCTAACTGGGATTGAGAGCCCTTGTTTGGAGCAAGGGAGATGACAAATTGTGTATCGTCAGCATAAGAGACGATAAATGCTCCAAATTAATTTACAAGGGAAGCCAGTGGTCTGACATAGATATAAAAAGCATAGGGATGAGGGTGGAGCCCTGTGGGACCCCACACTTCAGGGGGACAGTCTCAGAATAACAAGGGGGTTCCCATATAGGAAACGATCTATCCATTAGAAATGACAAAAGCCATTCAAGGGCAGTACCTCCAATGCCAATTTGCCTCAGCCTGAGTGCCAATGGGTGGTGGTCGACTGTTGAATGCTGCACTCAGGTCGGGGAGGATGATGGCTGCCGCTCCTCCTGTGTCTAGGATTTGTTTGACTCCACCGTAACTACTAGTAGCGCTGATTCTGCTCTGTGCTTAGGACAAACCCCGTTTTGACAATCGCCTAGAAGCAAGTTGTCCTCTAGATACTTAGAGAGATACTGGTTGATATGTTTCTCTAAACATTTCCCGCACACCAGCAGCAGAGATATAGGCCTAAAGTTCCCTGGGCAGACGGGGTCCAGATTCGTTTTTTTTAATAGGGGCTTGACCACTGCATGCTTCCATTCCAGAGGAACTATGCCTGTAGAAATAGAGGTGTGCAATAGTTTCCTGATTATAGGCAGGATTTCTAGGCTCCCTTGTGAGAGACTGTGAGGAGGGGCAGGGTCTAATGGGGACCAAGATTTTACTTTCCCAAACAAATCAGGGAATGCTTCTTTCATGATATGGGGAAAGCTCTGCAGATGAACTGTTCCTTCAGTCACTGATGGAATTTCCAGACTGATGTCTGTGGCTTCCCTACTCTTTTGTAATTCACAATGGATATCTGCCACCTTATTTTAAAAATAGGCTGCCAAATCATTGCAGTGATTTTCTGAGGGATTAGGCAATCAATTCCCGCTTTTGGAAACTGTGAGATATTTTACAAAATAACTCCCTAGGAGTGTTTACGGCCTGCACCCTTTTTTTATCTCTTGGTGATAATGCCGGGTTACTGCCCGATAGGCGAGTTTTATATTTTCATCGTAATTACGTCTCCATTGTCTTTCCAATTATTTATACATCCTTTTTTAGGGAAAATGAAGATTAATTGAACCAGGGGGCCAATTTTTCTTTACATCCCTTTCTTAAGGTACACATAGGGATCAATTCATCGAGGGAACTCATTCACCCTGACATGAGCAGCCCGGGTGGTCCTTTCCTAATGTCGATCTGGTATTGGCAAGTATGGATAGCCAGGTATCATTGCTAAGTTTTGACCATCTCTGGCCTTGTCTCATGGCTAATTTATCACCTGCTCATGGGGAGGACCAACCAGGCTGAATAAAATTAGGGCATGATCGGTCCAAGCCATTGGAAAAGGTCTTTCAATTGGAAGGTTATGCTCATTACTGAAAACTGGGTCCAAAAGATGGCCTTTTCCATGGGTAAACCCCTCCACCCTTTGCATGAGGCGCATACCCCCCCAAGTCCTCAAGAAAGTTTGAAACCAATGGGTTAGTGGTTTATTCAAGTTTCAGGTTAAATTCCCCATGTAGAGTAAAGTTAGCCTTTCCTGTTATGTGGTCAGCTACTAACTCTGGTAGTGCTTCCACAAACCCAGTGCGTGGACCAGGGGGTCTGTAAACTAAAATTCTCGAGAAGGAAAAGGTAGGGGAAAGGTTACTAGAAAAGCTTATGTTTTCACATTCTGGTATATTAATGGGGCTATAGATACATTTAAGGGCTTCTACAAAATGATTCCCCTTAGTGGGCATTGTGGATTAGCTTTTGCCCCTAGGGTTTTTATAAATGTGGCAATTGTGTGCGTTTGGAATACACTGAAGGACAACAGACATACCCCATCTCACTATTGTGAGAAAATAAAATTATTTCTTAGTTTGGGAGTTGTAATACCACATTTTGTACATATGATAATGCAAGCATGTATAGAAAAATACATGCAAGGTTGAAAATCAAACCTCTAAAGGAGCATCCTAAAGAACATTTACGGTGGTTAAAAGATTGTCACACTAAATATCCATTTCAGTGTATTTTTATTCGAAAAAGTGTAAAAGGACCTTGCCAAAATAAGATTTGCTGGGATTTTTAATGTGAAAAGGTAGTAAAATATCTGAACATAGACACTGAGATGCAAACACAAATCTTTTGGATTGTATGTAATATTAAGAAAATGTCTCTGTACTGTAAGACAATTAGTTATTAGTTGGGGAGAATGCGATTTCCTTCCCAAGTAGTTAAACAGTATTGGGTAGATTTACTAATATTTGCACAAAGCAACACAGCAAGACAGCTTGCTGTACTGCATCAAATGGAGAGGGTAGGAATGCACCATAGCTACTCAGATATGGCGCATTCCTGCTCTCCCTCTGTGCTGGCGCACTTGTGGCTACCAAGCGCCACAGGCACACTTGCACCATGGTGCAAGGGTGCCCGCATGACAGCCAGGATTGTTTTTGTGCAGGAAGGGACACCGTCCTGCACAAAAACAATGCTCTGAGGCCTTTTCCTCTTTCTATGTATGCTGCAGAATGCATAGCGAACAGGTCACCGGAATCCCATCCCCAGAACCTAGAAGGAGAAGAATGACCTGCAGGGTGCTGACCCACAGTGCCCGTGTCTGGGAGTTTGGGTGTACCCCACTCTGAGCATCCAGCCCCGTGGTGGGAGGAACACTGTGAACTGCTCCTGCCCCCTGGAGAAAGCATAGTTGGGAGCACAGATGATTTTTTCCTTGATTCTAATGTTGAGATTATGGTGAATCATAACATGCAATTGTTGAATTAATGTGGTGACACCCTGACAAAGCCAGTAGGCATGTCTTATATTTGTTGACACACACCTTATAATGTGTAGACTTGACAAGGTATAACCTGTG
This sequence comes from Calotriton arnoldi, assembly GCA_963921515.1. Taxonomy (NCBI): domain Eukaryota; kingdom Metazoa; phylum Chordata; class Amphibia; order Caudata; family Salamandridae; genus Calotriton; species Calotriton arnoldi. The sequence continues at coordinate 24,729 of CAWUFW010020783.1, forward strand.
GCTATTTTTATTAATGTGGTGACCCACTGACAAAGCCAGTTGGTCTGTCTTATTTGAAATGACACTATGTTGTATTATGGTGATGCATCTGATATAGCTGGGGGTATGGGATCATGGTGTTCAGTACACACTAGGGGTGACGTGATATGAGGGTGTTACCAAGGTTATTTCCATCTACCTGGATGTATATATTTGTAATTTATGTGCAGTATTTAGTAGTGTGTATGTGTAGTAAAAGTATTTTTCCTTTTTACAATAAAAAAGCACTAACTGGACAATAATGTATTGACTGTTTTTGTTGCATGCAAGCGAATTGGGATTGTTAGCCCACACCACCTCCCTCGAGTAGCCCTTGTTCAGTTCACACTGATAAGACAATTGCAGACCTAATACTTGAGATGGGCATCACAACTAATAGTCATATTTATTTCAGTTCCCTAATGCAAAAAAAGGTATTTTTTTGATAGGTTAGCCTGAAGGTTTAAAAGTTGCAGCAGTCAGTCTACACACTTAGGGGCTCATTATGATGTTGGGAGGAAAGCCTCTGACCGACAGTCAGAATCTTCACGACTGCGTCAGAGCCCTTCCAACCGACTCGGTCGGGGTACAGTCCGACCGACCGCTTATGATGTTCCCGGTAGGAACGTAAACTGGCCGGTCATTCCGAATCGGTTCCGACGGACTCGCAGAGCATTCCTATTGGTCGGAACCATAACCCCTAAGGGACTGCGTTTCTGCCGTTGGGATTATGATGTTGCTTTCCAACAGCATTTCCGCGTCGGCCTGTCCGACACGGAAAGGCTGCCCGAAAGTAACTTTGGGGGCCCCTGGCAGGGCCCCCTGACCCCCTTCGGCCTATGGTTGCTGACCGAGGGGGTACCTAAGGTACCTCCCTGTAAAACCCTGCACTGTGTGGCAGGCACCATGGGGTGCCTGCGACAGGGTGCAGGGTTTTTCACACACACCCCATTTCCCCATAGGTGCCTGTGTTACGGCCGGTTCTCGGTAGTAACACGAGCTCCCATAGGAAACAATGGGAATCCGACTGAACAGTGTTCGGTCACATCGTAATCCAGCGGTCAGAACCGCCAACCGCAAGTCGGTCGGTCCCGAATCCGAGACGGTGTCGGGCGGAGACATCGTAATGAGCCCCCTAGTCCTTAAACCATGTTTTCCTTGTCACTTAGTGGATGGCACAATATGTGCTTCACTCTATAGGTGACATTTAACTTTGATGTTCCTACACCATATACTGTGTCCGTGCTAAATACACCAATTGCGGATTAGCCAATTTTACCATGTTTAGGGATCGGAGCACAAGCACTAGGTACTGAATAAGAGTACCACAGTGTGCTGAGTTGACAAAGCAGCAATACCAGTTAGCAAAGCAATGGGGGTCACCAGGCAAAAGATGGAGTTTCTCACATGTACTAATAAAGGAAACTAGTTCATGCTTTAGAACACAGAAATATCGATTCAACTTCTGGGTAACATTGGCCCACATACATTTCGTTGTGATGCTTAAGGGATGCTGAAAGGCACAAGGTGTTGATGTTGTGGCATCAGATAGAATAGAGTCCATTTTGAATGTCTGCAAGAAGCCTAAAGTATAAAATATATTGGCCACAATACTGGTTAAAATAAGGATTGACTTGGATTTATATGTGAACAATAAGGGGCATATTGCCAAGCCCCTATCGCCACCACAACGTCACTTTGTGTGACGTTGTGGTGGCGATAGGGTCAGCACCCTATTACCAAGGCAGCGTTAAACCACATAACGTGGCTAAAAGCCACGTTAAGTGGCTTAACGCTGCCTTGGTAATAGTGCCCCTTTCACGCTAAACTTAGCGTGAAAGGGCGTGCAGTGTGTGTTGCGGTGGGCGTTCCACCGCAACACCCATTCACTTGACGCTGCCACCTATTATCAAGAGAGGTGATAATAGGTGGCAGCGTCGAACTTAAGACCAGGAAAATCCTGGTCTTAAGGTAGCGATACGAGGAGAAATGCTTCATTTCTCCTCGTTTTTGCTTTTTCTATGTGTGCTGCCTTGTGCAGCACACATGGAAAAAGCAAAATGCCATAGGTATGTTTATGTACAGGAAGGTGTCCCTTCCTGTACATAAACAAACCTTTTTAAAATGCCATTTTGTAACTTACACGTGTGCTGCATGAAGCAGCACACATGTAAGTTACAAAATGGCATTGTAAGTTACAAAATGGCATTTTAGGTTTGTTTATGTGCAGGAAGGGACACCTTTCTGTGCATAAACAAACCTCCCTGCTCGCAAACACCCTTGCACTCTGGTTCAAGGGTGCCTGCGTTGGCGTTAAATCGTGAGACTTAGCGACATTGCAGGGGGAAACGCCAGGCTGCACCATATCCTTGGTAATATGGTGCAGCCTTGCGTTTCCGAAGTGGCGATGAGAGGCGTTAAGCCAAGGAGGCTAACGCCTCTCACCGCCACTTCCTAGATAATATGCCCCTAAGTTTTCTTTTCTAGAATTTATTCACAGTGCCGGATTAATGTATCCTAGAACATTTTGTGGCATATGACGAAGGAAGTAAAATTAACATATAACAAGAGGCAAGCAGAAACTGGTAGGAGCTTTTTTTTCTTGAGTACATATTGCACACTAACCATTCTATCAATAGAAATAGGACAAGAATAAAGAGCACATTGTTTAAAGAACAAATGCAAGATGAAATTGGGTAGCATGTTATTTCAGAGTGGTGTTTTAGCTGACTGCAGGTCACCAAATAGGAGAAATAATCTGTTTGTAACATTTGCTTGACAAAACATTACACTAGGTTTTAGAGGCTAAGTGAAGATGACTTGCACAGCAAAGCAAAGGTATCTTTAAAATGCATATTTTAAATCAAGGAGCAGCGCAGTGGGACTGTGTAGGGAAGGCTCTCAGAGCTCTACCACTCGGATCAAAACATACTTTTAAAAGAGAACTACTCAGGTAAGAGTAACACTGCGCTTAGTATGTTTCTTATGACTCCGGCCTTTCACCAAGTGGCATACTGCCGCCACTGCAACTCCTTCTCCTTCCCTGTTGGTTCCCCCACTCCCCATTGCCTGGTAACATCCTATCACATTGGGCAGTTTTCTTTTGTTCTTCATCCCATTCTGTCCCTGCGAAGCTCAATAGATGACATAGAATGAGCACAAGGAAAATGAAACTGTGCCAGGCTGCTCCTCATTTGGAGTTTGAAAGACAGTCAGAATCGGGATGTAATTCAGTTGCCCCTTCACCTCTCTGGATTCCAGTGCAGCTGCAACTACTGCACTAATTATGGCTGGGCCCCTTCAGTCACTTTGGTGTCTATCTCCGCCTCTTGTTGACATACATGGGTTCTGAGATTGTGGGTAAGGATTTATAGGAATTGATCAGATTAATCTGGAAATGTATGATGTTGTGTGGCTTTCATTTCTCTCAGGCACAAGAACAAAGGGATGTTATAAGGTAAACAACACAGTATAGATATGTCAAGTTTTCCAATTTTGTCCATTCAGTAGCTTATCCAGTCCATGTTTTTCTTTTCAGTTACTAAGGAACCAGAAAACAAAGGAAACCCTTTACTGCCTATATTAATCATGCATTACAAGTGAACTTTGACACAATACACTACCTTCCGAAAACATCCAAAGGGCTGCCTTTTCAAGCAATACCTACTATGAGTGCAACAAAATGATGAATTTTCTCATATGCAGGTCTCCAAGTTTCTAGTCTTGGTAATGTTTCTGCCTCCCTCCATCTCAATGTAATCCTGTTACTTTTTAATATGTGATGAATCCAGGTGCACTATATAAATAAATAAATAAATAAATAAATGCATTTTGGGAACTTGAGAGGTCTGACAGCACAGCAATGTTTGGGAAAGGCATTGCATTTAATTTTTTTTTATTCTAAACGCAAGATACAAAAATGAACAAGGCAATGTTACAATATTTGTGTAATTCTGTCCAATGTAAAAAAATACATACCTAAGCATATACTGAAATGTAAGTAGGTGCTACCGAGCAGTTGGTGTAACTTAGCAGTGTGTGGTGGACCCATGCATGCAATACTGTTTTACCTCCCCAATACTATATGTCAAAGGGTTCTGCTGGGGAATATTGGGTTTGGGGCTTTAAACTTTGGGTCTGGTTTGCTGGAAATACAGGGGCATATTCACAAGCCCCTATCGCCACCACAACGTCACTTTCAGTGACGTTGTGGTGGCGATAGGGGCCTCGCCTTATTCACAAGGCAGCGTTAAGCCACTTAACGTGGCTTAACGCTGCCTTGTCAATTAGGCCCCCTTTCACGCTGTGTTTAGCGTGAAAGGGGCGTGCAGTGGGTGTTGTGGTGGGCGTTCCACCCCAACACCCATTGATTTTGACGCTGCCTCCTATTCACAAGGGCAGCATAAATAGGAGGTAGCGCCAAAATTAAGACCAGGAAAACCCTGGTCTTAAGTTAGCGAAACGAGGAGAAATGCTTTATTTCTCCTCGTTTTGCTTTTCCATGTGTGCTGCCTTGTGCAGCACACATGGAAAAAGCAAAATGCCATGAGTATGTTTATGTACAGGAAGGTGTCCCTTCCTGTACATAAACAAACCATTTTTTAAAATGCCGCTTTGTAACTTGCATGTGTGCTGCATGGAGCAGCACACATGTAAGTTACAAACTGGCATTTTCGGGTTTGTTTATGTGCAGGAAGGGACACCTTCCTGTAAATAAACAAACCTCTCTGCTCGCAGACACCCTTGCACTCTGGTGCAAGGGTGCCTGCGTTGGCGCTAAGTTGTGAAACTTAGCGCCATCGCAGGGGTAAACGCAAGGCTGCACCATATCCTTGTGAATATGGTGCAGCCTAGCATTTCCGAAGTGGCGGAGAGAGGCGTTAAGCCAAGAAGGCTAACGCCTCTCTCCGCCACTTCATTGTGAATATCCCCCACAGTGCGATACAAAGCAGCAACCAAAGTTGCAGCACTGCATTGCGAAAAAGGGAGAAAGCGTTGCCCAGCCATTATATACTAAACATGGCCTGCCGCTGGTCTCTTCCCCTACAGTGGTGCACAACAGGCTGCCTCGTGCCACGTACACACTTTTGCCCCATTGTACAAACGTGTGTGTGTGACATCATAGCTTACACTTTTAGTACTAAAGCCTACGCCTATTTTAAAATAGTTCACACATCGGCACACAGCTCACATGCAGTGTGTGAACTGTTTGGAGAAATACATTTATTTCTTGTACTTTGTGCCTGCCTCAAGGAGGTGTTATTTTTTTATACAAAGCCCAGCCGGACAATTTAAGATGACAGGGCTTGGCATCAAAAACATGGATGCTTTCTTTGGAATGCCCAGTAATGTGCCTTTGATGCAACATGGCAGAAAGCAGCTCAAAGTGCTTTTTGTGCTGGAAAAAGACACTTTTCCAGTTTTGCGCTGGAAAGTAAATACTCTTTCAAGAGATTGTGCCGCTTTCGGGGCGTGGCTTCGGAGCCAGCGAAGGTGGCCGCCTCTATGTGGAGCTCCGTGACGGGGTGAGCGGTCGGATCTCCTCTGGGCAGTATTCCCGACTATTTGGACCCCGCACCCGCAGGAAAACGTTTATGAAGTTCAGCGGTGCCCTTTGAGCCATGTAATAGAGACCGGGGTGAGCGCTGCCTGCATTTTTTCTTCTTGTTTGACCGCGCTTCGTTTCGCGCGGCCGCCATTTTGTTTTTTCTCGCATTTTATACTGCCCAGCCTCCCACTTCTCCTCATGGCGCCTAATTTCTTCAGCTGTTTCTACAATATATACTGCTCCTCATAACTCCCAGGAGCTGTCATGTCACGAACTGTCTCTTTTATGAAGTAATTTTTCCATGATGTGACTTTACTTCTGTGCCTTTCAACGTGTAGCATTTTTTGAGGGAGGTTTGGTCACAGGAACACTTTCTTGGTATTTTGAGCGTTTCCAGGCAGTGCGGACTATTTTATTCTACTTATTTGGCGAAACTGCTTTTGCTAGTGCATATTTTATGGCAAAGGTGCGCCCTACTCGTAGTAGTGCTAATTCTCTTGACTGTACTTCATTGGAGCACTATAACCCTTTCAGCATTTTACAGGATAATATGGAAACCGTAGACCCTGGTCATTCTACTGCTGATGGTGCGGCGCCTAATATGCCTCGCAATACTGTTAAACAATCTTCAAAGATTCCCTCTGCTTCATCTTCTGCCTCTGGTAAACGCATCAAAAAAGACCCACCTTCACCTTCTAACTCTTCAACATCAATTTCCATGGAGTTACTTCTTGAAGAAATACGTGCTCTCAAACCCTACATGGTAGAAACAAATATCCGTCTTCAAAACCTTGAGGATAAGTGGTCACATACGGAACAAAAAGTTGTTCACTTGGAACAACGCATTGACTCTGTTCAGATTATTTCCAGCCAAGTTCTGTCCATGCATCTGGCAATTTCTCACCTCAAACAGCAAGTGGAAAATTTGGAAAACCGCAATAGGCGTAATAATTTGCGCATTTTTGGCCTTGCGGAGGGTCTTGAAGGGTCGGACCCTCTGTCCTTTTTTCAATCTTTTCTCCCGAATCTTCTTGGTTTTCCCGAGTCTCCTAAGTTAAATATTCAAAGAGCTCATCGCTTGGGGCAAAACCCAAGATCAACGTCTTCCTCAACCAAACCAAGAGGCGTGATTTTATATTTTTTGGAGTGCACCGACTTGCTTAAGGTTTTGCAAGCTGCCAGACTCAAGGGAAAGATCTCCTGGCAAGGTTCCAACCTCTTTTTCGCTCAAGACTATGCCAAAGCGACAGCAGACCGACGGAAAAAATGTTTGGACATGAGGCCTGCTCTTCGTAATTTGAATGCCAGATATGGCTTGTTTCATCCTTGCCTCATGAAGGTGACTTATAACAATAAGACCACTGCTTATGAAGATCCGGCTCGCCTGCAACATTTCTTGGATACTTGCAAGGAAGAAAATATGGAAATTCCACGTTCATCGTTGATTTAATATTTTCTTGTTGTTTGTTAGGGCTCTATTTTTTCTTTTATCTATATTGATATGTTTTATTGTCGTTTATTGTATCTATTATAACCTTTTTCTCTTCTAAGGTCAGGTGCGGTATCGTGGTCCTCTGCTGTGTGTCCCCATTTCCCTTGATGTAGTTTACTCTAGTACTGTTTCAGTTTCTACTAATGTTTTCTTTTTCTTCACTATCAGGTGCGGTTTTGTGGTCCCCTGATTTTATGTACCCTCATTTCGCCTGGATGGTGTCTCCCCCTTGCCGTCTTCGTCCTGGAGTCTCCCGCTTGGTGTACTGTCTTCCTTATGTGGCTCCACCAACCCCACACTCATTGTCTGTTTGTGGTATGTCTTTTTGTTATCTTTCATTACTATCAGTTGTCTGACTTATATGGTCTTTTTGTTTTCTGTTATGCTCTTCCTTTCTCCTTCCTCTCTTTCTTTTACCTGCATCTCTTCTTACTTAGATTCTACAGCTTTTTTCCTCTCATCCATTTCTTTCTCATTATTTTATTCACTGGTCTTTTTCTTCTCTTCTCATTATTACTCACTTTTTATTCCATTATGATATTCTTTCCTACTTTGTACCTTTCTCTACATATTGCTTCTCTTCTTGGGCTCTTCCTATTGGTGTGTTATTTATGATAAGTTATTACTTTTTTCTATTTGCACTTCATATTAAAATGTTCTCTAAAGTTCTTGCTTGTATAAATGTCGTTAAAAGTTATATCCTGGAATGTTAAAGGTTTGGGCTCCCCCATCAAACGCCAACGGGTTTTATCGCACATTGCTGGATTAAAAGGTGACATAGTTTTACTACAAGAAATTCATGTAACCAGTAAAGAAATTACTAAACTCCAACGCCAATGGGTGGGTCACGTTTATGCATCTCCGGGTTCAGGCAAACGTAATGGTGTAGCTACCCTTTGTCATAAACGTCTAGATATTCAACTCCTACATCAGGATGTTGACTCTGAAGGCAGATGGGTTTCAGTTTCGTTACTTGTTAATAAAATTCCTCTTACTATTTTTAATGTATATGCACCCACCACCCCAGATAAACTCTTTTGGCCTCAGATTTTATCTAAATTGATGTTATACACTGATGATTACTTAATATTGGGAGGTGACTGCAATATGGTGATAGATCCCTTCCTAGATAGATGCTCCAAGTCTAAATTTATCCCCTCTTCAATGCACACTCAATTTACGTCTACTCTAATTCAAAAATCCCTTGTTGATTCTTGGAGGCTATGTCACCCCACTCCAAGAATATTCATTTTTTTCAGCCGTTCATTCCTCACAATCCCGTATAGACTATTTATTTATTTCAAAGGCCCTTACTCAACATATTTCCTACTCAGACATAGGGTCTATATTAATTTCAGATCATGCTCCTATAACTCTAGTTTTAGATTTACTCCCCCCATTGAAGGTACTAGGAGATGGAGATTTAATAATGCCCTTTTATTAGATCCTAACTTTACACCTGCATTTCGGAAATTTGCAGACACTTTCTTTTCAGAAAATGAATCTCCTCACACTTCCCCTCCTCTTATCTGGGACACTTTCAAAGCTGCTTCTAGAGATTTCATCATCTCTTTCGTAGCTCAAAAGAGGAGAACATCCGCCCAAACCATGAATTCGCTTACTTCGCGTATTAAACAATTAGAGCACTCTTATTACTCCACAAATTCCCCTTCTGATTTGACTGAGCTTATCAAAGCCAAGTTTTCTTTTAATAAACTCTCCACTGAATCTGCCAATTTATATTTACTTAAATCTAGTGCTAAATATTATAGTGCGCAAAATAAAGCTGGCAACCTTCTTGCCAACTATCTCAAAATCAAAGAACGCAACAAGATTGAATCTATTTTAACTTCAACTAATACTACAATCCACAAAAATGAAGATATTCTTTTAGAATTTTCCAATTTTTATCAACAACTTTATACCCCGGAGTCTCCTTCTCAGCAGGCTGATATTACTCATTATCTTTCCTCTATTCCTCTACCTTCATCCTTTAATGTTGATTTTTCCTCTTTGGAGGAGGATATCCAAACTACTGATATTCTTACTGCTATTCAAGCTATTAAGAAAGGAAAAGCTCCTGGCCCTAATGGGTTTACCATTGAATTCTATTCACATTTTTCCCCATTCCTTCTTCCCAAATTATATCAATTATTCTCCTATTTTATTTCTACTCGAAAATCGGAAGGATCTTTTCAAGAAGTGCTGATTTGCTTGCTCCCAAAAGAAAACAAAGATCACACACTCTGTAAGAATTACAGGCCTATTTCTTTAATCAATTTAGATTATAAAATCTTTGCAAAAATTCTTGCCCTTCGTTTAGACTCTTTTTTACCTCAGTTGATTGGTAGGGAACAATGTGGCTTCATCAAAGGGCGTCATTTATCAGATAATACTAGATTGTTTTTTAATGTTCTAAGTAAATCTAAATCATATAAACAATCGTTAGCAGCAATCTCTTTAGATGCTGAAAAAGCCTTTGATAGGGTCAGTTGGTCTTTCATTTTTTCAACCCTTGCTTGGTTTGGTTTCGGCCCAAAATTTATTAATTATGTTTCTTTACTTTATTCCTCTCCCAGATCCTTTATTTTAGCTAATGGTCTTGTATCCCCTCTTTTCCCCTTCTCCGAGGAGTTCGACAAGGTTGCCCTTTGTCTCCACTTTTATTTATCCTTTCCTTAGAACCGTTTTTAATGAAGATTAGGTCGAATACAAGCATTACTGGTTTTTCTTATGGAGTTAATCAGTTGAAACTTTCAGCATATGCAGATGACATTTTACTATTCATGTCTAATCCTCAATCCTCATTACCATCTTTTTTATCGGAAGTATCTGATTTTGCCCTTGTTTCAGGTTATAAACTCAATGCTGACAAATGTGAGATCCTTCCTCTGAACAAACTCTGTTTTCACGCTGACTTCTTATCTTCTTCTTTTCATTGGAACCCAGTTAAAATAAAATATCTTGGAATATGGTTTACTTCCTCTATTAAAGATACTGTCGCTCTAAACCTAAAAGATTTGCAAACAACTTTACGTTCTTCTACTTCACGTTGGCACCCTTTATTTTTATCCTGGTGGGGTAGATTAGATTCTATAAAAATGATGCTGGTCCCAGTCATATTGTTCTATCTATCAAATATTCCTATTAATATCCCTAAATCTTTTTATAAATCTATATATAGCATTCTTTCAAAATTTTTATGCCATAATAAACCTCCTAGAATGTCTCTTAGCAAACTTAAAAAACCTAAACACATGGGTGGTGTTAATTTTCCTGATTTTTACTCTTACCACACCTCATTTTTTCTTAGACATTCCTCCTTCTTACTGTCTGAAAATGTGACTGATTCTCATCTTTCCCCATTGTGGGTAGACATTGAGAGAAACTTTTTAACCCCTTCTCTTTCGAAGAATTTATTTCTCTTTCCCATATACCCTCATCATTTTCTCTCTCTATCCTTAAAAATACTCGGAAAACCTTCCAACCACTTTTCTTATCTGCTCTTGATGAGCGTGCGAAATTTCTGAATTCACCAATTTGGTATAATAAACATATTAAACTTCGCAATAAATTTGTTTTCTGGAAAGAGTGGTTATCCTATGGCCTCAAATGGACTCATCAACTTTTTTTCGAGATGGCATTTGTATACCTTTCTTGGAATTGCAAGCTCACTTTTCCTTTCCTTCCTCATTTCATTCTAAATATATAGCTCTAACAACTGTGGCCCAGGCCTCTTACAATTCTTTCTCTACCTCTCATACTCCTCCTCCTTTAACTCCTATTTCCACATCATTCTTAAGTAACTCTCCTTCAGCTTCTCTAATATATAAAACATTAATGGATATTCCTAATTCTCGCGATAAATCGGAGGTAGAGTGCAGTTGGGAATCTGATTTGGGCGAGTCCTTCCCTATTCCAGTGTGGAATAAAATCTGGGCTAAAGTGAGGAGATCCTCTAGAGCAGCTAATACTACTCAAACTTTATTTTTTATTTATAATAGACTCCTCATCACTCCAGCTAAACTACATAAGATTGACCCTAACATTTCCTCTTCCTGTTGGTCATGTAGCTCTCCATCAGCAGACCTCAAACATATGCTTTTTCACTGTCCAGTAATCCATACTTTCTGGACCCAAGTCTGGCGGCAGATTAATGTCATTTGTCATTCCCATATTCCTTTTTCTTTTTACATATTTTCCTGGGTAGCGTCTCTGAAGTTTGGCCCTCTTCTTTCTCCATTATTGACTTGCTCATAGCTGTTGCATTTCAACAGATCACCAAATCATGGAAAGACACTTCTGCAGTGTCTTTTCAAGCATGGTGGTATGGTGTTTGCTATAATCATAGGTTAGATAGAGCTTATGTTCACCCAATCTCGCTTGCTATTAAAGAGAGTCTCTTTGGATGCCTGTTACTGACTTCTTAAACACTTCTGCTAAAAAACTACCAGCACATAATCCCTGTATTGAAGAAGTACCCAAACCCCCTTGAATTTACATTTACTAATGTTTTGCTTAGATCTTATCTTATGGTTATAAAATAGTTAAGTATATGTAGGATTTTTTCATGCATACTTGTTGCTTTTTTTTTTTTGGTATATTATGCATAAAATGGATGTTCTTCCCCTTCCCTCTTTTTTCTTCCTTCCTTACTTCTTTCTTCTTCCCCCTCCAATTTTTACAATATTATTTTATACATCTATGTAATTCTTTGTTATTGCATTATAACTTATGTTTGTATTAAATAAACTTCCTTTAAACTAAAGAGATTGTGCCGCTTTGCATGACTTTGTGCGACTTTTCAGCTGCACAAATTGTGGATAAATCTGCCCTTTCGTGCTTTTGTACACACTGCCCAGTAGAAGAGAAAGTACAATTAAAAGTCCTAATCATGTCATCTGGTGCTGAAGCTTTGCCTAGTTAAAATTTTAAAACTGGTAGGTGAGTAAGTATTCCTGGCTTTCAAACTGCGCAGTTATAGCAAGGTTTTTCTTATTTTGAAATCTGGTTGCATCTTTACCGTAATGACTGAAATGCACTGAACTGGATTTCTTGACCACAATAAAAATGTGATCCTTTTAAAGGATTAAGGAGTGGTAGAATACGGGTTGGACTCACCAAAAGAGTTTCACTTGACACCAATGTGTTATGTTCTTGGACATATAATTGTATCATTATACTAAATGGGTGCCTAAGCCTTAAGAACCGTGGATGCTTTCAAACTGGTTTATTTCCAAGTCTTTATTTATTGTTTTTTCTTTTTTTCAACAGTAAAGACATAAAAAAGAAAGGGGAGGGGGAAGGGAAGGATGGAGTGTATGGGTAGGGTAAGTCCAGGGTAAACGCAAAGCCAGTAAAAAGCGAGTAAGAGACAGGAGCGCAAAGAATAACAGCCACAATAGAACATGGGGCAATGCATTAAAATCAATAATCTCAACATTAGAGCCATCAGGCCAATAGGTCATCATTACAAAGTAACTGGTGCCGGATTTGGTTGTAGTCACCCGTCAGCCTTCTCACTCCAGCTCACCATCGGATGATGAAGGCCCTCCATACGAGCTTGTTGCAGGATAAAGGATGCAGCAAAGGTGGGGCCCTGTCTCTCTTGACAAATGTCATAAAGGGTGACCAGATGCGTTCAAATTTAGACATCATATCTGCAACCAAAGCAGTCAGGGGCTTAGTTACAAGGAACTTGCGCTGCCAATGTGTCAAACGTTTTGATGCATTGGTGACACTGTCAGTACTCCATATTAACAAGGTGACACATCTTGGAGAATGTGTCACTTTTAGGAGTCCTGCATCAAAAGAAACCTGCGTCGGAACCACCTGCATCCTGTAAGTATTATAATGTGCAAGGTAGGAGTTCCATCGTAATTTCCACCGTAAATCAGACGCATTGATTTTTAAGAGATTTTACCAAAGTGATGCATAGCCCGCTTGAGTTTCGCAGAGGTCTGCTAGCATCGAAAATCCTGCACCTGTAACACCCTTGAAAAGGAAATGACGCATTGACATTGGTATATAAAGAGAAGCAAGACAGAACAGTATGGCAAGCACAACTACACCATGGAGGTGCTCATTTTGCAGCTGGGAGTCGCAAGGAGACGACAACCACCACTACCCCCACCCCACCCCACCCCAACTTCCCCCCCTCACCACTACAAAGGCAACACAGGAGAAGGGAGTGCGTTTATCGCCAGCGGACTACCCTAATTGGACTCAGGGAGAATGAGGTCATCACCTATTACCGGCTGAGGTGGGAGTCCATTGTACAGCTGCTACACCAGATTGCACCAAGGCTACAGCCAACAACTGACTGCCAGATCTACCAACATCCCTCCACAGGTGAAGCTCCTGGCAGTACTACACATTCTGGCATTGTGGTCCTTCCAGACAACAGCCGCCAGAGTGGCTGGAATCTCCCAGTCATCTTTCTCCTCATTCCTTCCCTCCATTATGGATGTCATCATCGGTCTGACACCCTGCCACCTCCTCTTCCCCAATACCCACGAATTGCAGCTGGAGACAAAACAAGGGTTTTATGCCATCGCTGGGTTCCCACATGTGCTGGGTGTCATGGACTGCACACATGCTACTTGTCCCACCTGCGGCAACATCCATCTCTTCCAGAACAGGAAACACTTACACTCCATCAATGTGCAGGCCATTGTTGACCATCGCGGGTTGTTTACAAATGTGCTGGACAAATACCACAGCAGTGTGCATGATGCATGCATAGTCCGGAACTGCATAATAAATGACCGCTTCCAGGATGGCCGATATGGGAATGGCCTACTTGTTGGTAAGGAAAACTTAAGTAATTAACAGACCCACTAACAGTTAGAAATAGATGCTTCAATACCCATCTCTGTGTCTGTCAACATAGATAGATCCATAAGTATGAGGGGTGTGCCTCATACATGCACCATGCATCATGGTACATTTGTAATGCAAACCCCAAGTCATACATGTTAAGACATGCAAAGCCACTTCGTCTGCCGTTGAAAGGTGCAAAGGTACAGAGCAATGCATCGCTGGCCAAAATGCTGGATAGCATCTCTGTGTGCAAGGGAGGTGTTTCATGGTTATCGTGGGAGTGTTGCCATGCCACTCCCAGAGTTCATCAGGCAGGTCATGTATCCCACCCCAGGAATATTTGTACAATGTGACAAATCAAGTGGTCTGCCCAGGTGATGTGTAACAGTCAAGAAAAAATGAAATCATCCAATTCACTCCCATGTCCTATGTGTGCTGTGTTCTGTGGTACACATACAAAGATGATCAGGCCTCTGAAGCTGTACCCTGTACAGGAAGGTGCACCCTCATACACAAACACAATCTGCATGCAATGCAGGCTCCTGACCACCCGTGATGCAAGTATGAATGTGTACCTGCTAGGCAACTTGTGTGCAAGTGTACTCTGAATGAACTGAAATGTGCTGTACGGCCAAATTACTGTGCACTTCTACCCTTTCTCAGTGACGATGTGCACATAGTGGGAACAATGCCATTCAATGGGTACACAATGTTGTACCACTTCGACATGCACCTATTAATCTGGCAATGGCAGTAGCGACACCATGTCACTCATTTGCAAAATGTGTCCGTTCATCCTGTGTGGATGGATAGAACCACATCAACTGCACTGGCTAACAATTTACCCTTAAATGCCTATGCCAATGTCATGTATCCCACCACTGACATCTGTGGTTTATCACAGACATATGCATGTGTCAGTGTAAGGCATGTCTGCTCTCTCACTGCCTACCTAGGGAGGACCAACTAGCTAAATATCTGATCCCCAATCTGTCACTTCATACATGTAGTGTGAGCACATAACGTAGAGTGGGCAGGAGCATCTCCAAATAGCCAGAACAGAAGGCTACAGGATCAACATGAAAGTCTGATGTAGAAGTGTACAATGTATCAGCCCATGCTCAGTATTTGCTGGAAGAGACATGTGTAAACTTATGACCACCTGTATGAGTAACCACTATTGAGAAAATCAGTACGAAATATGTATGACAATATCACTACACATAACACATATGGACTGGAATGTATCTGTAGAAATGAGCACAAGCATTTACAGTTGTCCTTTCTTTTCGCTTCCAGCTGACTAAGGATATGGGCTTCAGCCGTAGGTAAGGGCCCCATATGGACACCCCCAGACTGAGCCAGAGAAGGCCTACAACCAGGCACTCAGCAAGACACACAACATTGTGGAGTGAAGCTTTGGCCCGCTCAAGGCCAGGTTCTGCTGTCTTGACATATCAGGGGGGGAGATTACTCTACACGCACCCATTGATGTGTAAAAGTATCCTGGTTTTTGCCATATTGCATAACATATGTGTGTGGACCAATGTCCCTAGGATAGGGACCAACAACAGCAGGATCCAATGGAGAAGGAGGTAAAGGAGGTGGGTGGTGGAGACATCCATGATACCGTGGCTGGAAATCGTAGACGCAACATTTTTTTGCCTTAACAACATGTTCTGGGATGAACCATGAACCAATATGTACTGAAGGCCCAACATGACAGTAAATGTTTGAACCCATTACTTGGCTTTGCGTTCATGTCACAGGCCCACAAAACAAAAAATGCCTACAACACAGATACCTACATCATGGCAAGCATCAACTGTAATTCAATTGGATCATGTCAAGATATGCACAATTGACAATATGTCAGTGTATGTCACAGCAGTATATTGCCTGTCCTAGTGTCCGCACCATGAACTTAATGAGTCACACATATGTGCACTGTTGACATTCATATGCAACACATCCCAAGTCTACAAGCATGTCAGCCAAGAAATTATGAGCAAGAAAAGTGACCCCCTCGAAGTGTCTACCTGCATTGCACTAATCAATACAATGTACCACACACAGAGGGCTAGTTGTATTAATGAAAAAAGTACATATTGGTCCATAGCGTGATGGATTGCACTCAGAGCATTGGTCGGAAGCCAGCCATCAACGTCAAAACCTCAGAAACAATGTATTGCACATTGCCATTCGTTGTGTGTAACTTGCTCTTTGGCAAGTTCCCTAGCAATATGTCATAAATAAATGTATATTTAGTAGGAAAAGTAACAATATAGTAGGAAACATGACACTTAAGTAAGAAACGTGACACTTTAGTAGTAAATATGACGCTTTTGAAGGAAAAGTCCCGCTTTACCTGAAAACGTGACGCTTGAGAATGAAAGGTGACACTCTAGTAAGAAAGGTAATGCATTTGTAGTACATGTGACACTTTTGTAGGAAAAGTCCCACTTTATCTGAAAACGTGACGTTTCAGTATGAAAGGTGACACTCTAGTAGGAAAGGTGACGCATTTGTAGTAAACGTGATGCTTTTGTAGGAAAAGTCCTGTTTATCTGATAATGTGACTGTAGGAAGCTGGCTCTCTATATAGGGCACTAAGACAAAGTACACTGTGCCAAGAGTCCATGGTGACCCAGATTGGTATACAGAGGCAAAAGTAGATAATACTAACGCTCCATTTATGGTAGTGCGGTCAAGCAGTTGGACTTATCCCAGGGTAGTGCTAAGCATTTGCTGTACTCACAGAGGCAATAAATCATACACTCAAGAATAAATCCGAGACCAATTTGCAAAAATAACATCTATTTTTATATAATGTTTCAGACCAAGAACTTTGTTCTACAGTAAGTACTTTTCAAAATATGAATTTTTAAATTTCGCAAAATAAATCACTTTAGTGTGCAATTACGCACCATTGAAGTAAATAGGAGAAAATAGAATTTTGGATTTCGAGGTTCACCTTCTGAGTTTAGGTAAGTAGCAAGGCCAGGTCCAATGTTCCTCCAGCAGATTGTCTGGAGCATCCCGGATTTGGCTGGGAGCAGGGTGCTGAGGTCGTTGGTAGCTGGTGCTCTACGAAGAAGGAGGCCACCTGAAAACACACTGCACAATGTGGCTTAAAGGTATGTTTGAGGGGTCCCACTCAAGGGAGCAGGTTTCAAGGACCTCAGAACCACTGGAGCACAGCTGGCTCATCGGTACCCAGTCCAGGCGGGCTGGGTGCAGAGACCATAGGTCAGCCAGGCGGTGTGCATCAAGATTTCTTCACAGTCAGGGGCAGGCAGGTTTCAGGGATGATTCCGGGACAGCTGGGCCACTCAAAAATTGGGTCTCAGGGGTTTTGACCTTGACGAGTGCTTACTTCCTGGGCAGTTGGAGTCTAGAATGGACTCTTCGTCTCGGTGTAGGTTGCACGGGGTCCGGTACCCCCGGTGTTGGTGCAGCACGGGTTCGGTAGGACCTGGTGTCTCCAAACTCGGTAGGGAGACAGATCTGACCCTTTGAAGCTGATCTACCTCTTTTCACTTGGATACTGCATTGAAGTCGCAGAGGAGCAGAAATTGATTAAACCGGACTCTGCTGGTTCGGTGCCTGCGGTCTGCAGGGAAGTTCCTCTACCCTAAGGGAGTTCTCTGGCAATTAGCAAAGGGCTGGGGGTGCTCCAGAATTCCTGGAGTCCTCACAGCAGCTGGACGAGACAGCACACCATGATTGTCGAGTCCTGGAAGCAGCAGGCAAGGTTTCGCACCACAATTCTGCAGCAGATCTTCTGATCTCGAGTCAGCAGCTCTTCTTTGTCCGTATCTTCTTTGTGTTCATTGAATCTAAAGGTCAGGGTCCAGGGATACCACCTAAATACTAAATTTAGAGGCATTAAAGAGGGTGACAGTCAGTAGCCAATGGGCTACCTAACCTTAGGGTGTCTATACTCTCTATTCGACCACTTCCTGTGGGAAGGGGCACTACCCTAGCCCTGATAGGTTAATTTCTGCCATCCCAAGATGGAGCAATTGGAAAAGTCATGCTTACATCAACTGCCCCACCTTAGGAGTGATTTTGGCTGAATGTGGGCACATCTCCTAATCTAACTAATTTTCCCACCTGTCCTCCTGCCAAATGTGGAACACGACAGGGGGGTTGGCATCCTCTAGTAGCTGGAGATGCCTGGGTTGCATTTCAAAGGCAGCATCACCTTTAAAACTTCCTGCCTTGGAAGGCCATCCTGGCCTGGGGGAGGTATGAAGCACCTCTGCCCAGGAAGGCTTTGTTCCTGGTCTCTGAGAGTGCTGGCTCTCACCCCATGAGGACAGAAACATGCCTGGTGGTGGCAAGCTGGCTAAGACTAGTCAGAGACCACAGCAGTGCCTGGTTGGTTTTCAGGGGACCCTCTAAGGTGTCTCCTGGGTGCATTTATTAATGAATCCAACACTGGCATCAGTGAGGATTTATTAAGACAAGATGTTTGGTACCACAATCTTAGGGTACAGTGAAGCCATTATGGAGCTAGGAAACTCGTGATGACAAGTATCCAGCCATGTACTCTCTATGGCTTCCCTGTGTATGCACAATATCCAAGAATGGACTTAGATATTTTCATGCAGTTATGTCCACGCATGGAATATAGTGTACCCTGCCTTAGGGCTGTAAGGTCTGCAGGTGGGGTGACTTACCTATACCTCATTCAGTATATGGGGCATGGCACACAGGGCTGTGTGTCATGCCGCTTCTTCAGTTTTCTCTGTACCAAAGACACGCAGCCTGCAATGGCAGTTTGCATGGTCTTGGTGAGGGGTCCCTCGGGTGGCACAAATTGTACTGCAGCTCTAGTGGACTCTCTTTAGTCCCAATGCCCTAGGTACCAGGGGGTACCATTTACTAGGGACTTATAGAGGTTGCTGAAGTTGTGTCAATTGTGGGACAGTTTTAGGGAAAGAACACTGGTACTGGGAACCTGGTTAGCAGGGACCCAGTACACCTCACTCAAAATTGCATCAAAAACCAGGCAAATAGTGTGGGGGGGTACTGTAACAAGAACCCAGTTTCCCACAGTGACGCTTGAGTAGGAAAGGTGACACTCTAGTAGGAAAGGTGATGCGTTTGTAGTAAATGTGACACTTTTGTATGAAAAGTGCCGCTTTACCTGAAAACGTGATGCTTGAGTATGAAAGTTGGCAGGGTATGCCCAGACGTGGGTCCCTTGCTCACTTTGCCACTGGATTCAAGCTAGCCTGGCTGATGATGGCTGAATAGCCAGAAACCGGTCCCAGGATGCTTGTTTCCGGTCCAGGGAAGACATGGCTTGGCAGTTCGGGCTGGACTGTTCCCATGAGGCACAGGGTCAGACTGATTTGCATATGGCCATGTCTGAACTGGGGTGGTGGAGTGAGCTAAGGAATGATGATGGATTAAACCCAGATCAGTTGACTGGGGGTGAGTGTTTGATTAGCTCAAGCGCTCCGTCCATCATCCCCTTTGGTATCGCTTTGTTCGCCCTAAGTTGGCAGGGTATGCCCAGACGTGGGTCCCTTGCTCACTTTGCTACTGGATTCAAGCTAGCCTGGCTGATGACGGCTGAATAGCCAGAAACCGGTCCCAGGATGCTTGTTTCCGGTCCAGGAAGACATGGCTTGGCAGTTCGGGCTGGACTGTTCCCATGAGGCACAGGGTCAGACTGATTTGCATATGGCCATGTCTGAACTGGGGTGGTGGAGTGAGCTAAGGAATGATGATGGATTAAACCCAGATCAGTTGACTGGGGGTGAGTGTTTGATTAGCTCAAGCGCTCCGTCCATCATCCCCTTTGGTATTGCTTTGAGTATGAAAGGTGGCACTCAAGTAGGAAAGGTGACACATTTGTAGTAAACGTGATGCTTTTGTAAGCAAACTCCCGCTTTACCTGAAAACATGACGCCTGAGTAGAAAAGATTGCACTCTAGTATGAAAGGTCACACCTTTGTAGTAAACGTGATGCTTGTATACAAAAAGTCCTGCTTTACATGAAAATGTGACTCTTCAGTAAAAAGAGCATCAGACGGAAGCCACGCATCAATTCTGCTTTGGGCATTGTCATGTGTTGTGTGTAACTCGTGCCCTGGCTATTTCCCTAGTGAGGCATCTGAAAAAAATGATGCTTTAGTAAGAAACGTGACGCATAGGTTGGAAATGTGACACATCCACCCAGGAAATGATGTAATGGCTCAGCCATTCTGCAAACCATTAAGTGTGAAGTTTCTTTCACTTTCACTTACAGTCTTTTTTCCGTGCTGGCTGGTGGAGGTGTTTGTTGTTTGCTGGAGAGTTTGGTGCTGTTTCTTGGTCTTGTTGGTGTCTGTGCTGTCCCTGTTGTGTCCCAAAACTGTCATTTTTGTTTTGTCATTGTAATTGGTGTTGTTTTGTTGAGAGTATTGCTGGGTGTTTGTCCAAATAGAAGTGTATAGTTACAGGGGCAGGAGGAAGGGACAGTGATTCTGTTGTTGTGTTTAGGGTGGCTTTTGGGGTTAGGGATATGTCGGACAGAGGCAGGGCCAAGAACCTGATGAAGGATGAGTTTGGGAGCCTGCTGTGACTGATAGTCAGGTACCTGCCCAACAGGATCGGCACTGGAGTCCGAGTCAGCCAAGGATACCCAACCCGTGAGAGGCGTTAGTGTTGGGAGAAGGTACAGTTTCATCTGTCTCGCATCTCCAATGTCCAGCGGAGTGTCCACCAAATCAAACATCGGTGGGCAGATGTCATCAGCTGGGAGCAAGATCTCCTGGATCACTTGGGAATAGTAGTTGGTGGGACCCTATATACAATGAGCTTGTAGCTGTGTGGCTTTCGCACCATACTTTGAATGGTTTTCATTCTGGAAGGCACCAATAGGTATATAGGTTACTATGGCATGATACTGGCTAACTCCATTACATACACTGAACATGCCACTTGGGCCTGTTCACAGGGGTATTACATTAGCCAAAACCTACCATGCAGTACAGGGGAGGTCCATTGGTGACATGGGACCCATCCGGCACTGTGCAGGGAGGGTTGTCACCTGACTGAGTAGGTCATTACTGACTAAGAACTGTGGGGGCCACCCACCATGTATGTTGCAGGGGGTGCATGCACATGTTATCAGGCCACAGGTTGGACAGGGTATTTGGTTCCCCTCCTCAATGGTCACACATACATCTATGTGACAAAACATGGTAATCATTCATTTATGAGCCTGTATGGGCCTTGATTGTTCATTTACAGTGCACTGACCACATGTAAGGAGCTAAGTGAAGAAGACAAACAAGCATGTGTACTATCTGATGTGTGTAGCATCGTAAAGAACACTTATTGACTTGAGAAGGCCATAGCATTGTCATACTGTGCAGAGTGTGGTCAAACAAATTGGACTGTTCACATAGCCACCAAAGCCTGGCACCCTTGCATCATGTTGCAAGCTGGGCTGGTCTTGTACCTTGTCTGCACCGTGTGCACCTCATATGTGATGTGCTTGCTATCATCTGAATACACTGCATCATGACATACATATGTCCATCATGAGGGAATTCCAACTGTGCCTCAAGCTGCAAGTCCAACGTACAGACAATACCAGGCATTTGTGACATCAATGTACTGTGCTTCATATGTACACAGTGTACATGTTCAGCATTCACAGAGGAATGTACCATGTTTTTTTCTTGCAGGTGGACCAGACCCATATACCCGTGGTGAGGTTGTGACCTTCTGAGATCCCAATGCTACCAGTAATTGTCACCTGTTTGTTTCTGTGTTCTGTGAGGATTGTGTCTGCTTGCTTAACTGGGTTGCAGTGAGATGTGCAAGGGGTTTCATCATTCTGTGGAAACAAGCTATATCTTACATGTGGATTCACAACAGAAGTAGGACAAAGTTGCATGTGCAATGACAGGGCCAAATTGCTATGTAGAATCATTTCCAATGCATGCAGGCCCACATGATGTGTGCCCCTTAATATGTGGTGCTACTGTTGTGGCAGCTATGGTGTGGATGCATATGGCACATGTACCATCACCTGCCCCAAAACCTGCTGATGGTCATTAGTTCTAATCTTACCCATACTATGGACAGAAAGTGCCAACATGTTACCCGAAATATGTGACATAAATGTTGCATGGGATAGGCTGTGATTTCCCTGACACAGTATGTTTGCCCAAGTCCACATTCGAGAAGGACACAGGTGTGGTTGCGGTGTAACACGTATACCACACCATACTTCCAATTGGAAACAGCACATCAAATGTTGACGTGCACAGTGGACATTTTACCAAAATATGTGTCCTCCTATTGTGCGTTCACATCATACCATGCACTTGCCTGCAGATTACCATCCTCCACCCTACCAACATTGGTACAGTCTAAATGTTTGAAGGCATGTCAGACATTCATGCCCCTCAAACAGCAAATTGTTTTGTGATCCATACATGTACCTGTAGTACAGTGTCTACCCAAAGTTTAAATTTCATGAGATATGTAAAGTGAACAGCTACCTCTGTAGAGGTGTCCCGGCACTAGCGGACAGCCCAAGAGGGATGAGAAGTGAACAATTACTTGACCAAAAGAGACGTATCAAACAGGAATGTTTTGAGATTGCTTCTAAAAACTGATTCCGAAGGGCTGCAGCAAAGACTGAGTGGCAGAGAGTTCCACAATTTGGAAGCCAGATAAGTAAAGGAACGACCACCTCGTCTGATTCTACAGATTCAAGGAACATACAGAAGTTTCAAATTGTTGGACCTCAAGGCTCTGGACTGGAAATAAGGCCTCAGTCTCCTCCTAAGACAAAGGGGGCCATTGCGGTTGTAGGCTCTAACAACTAAAGTTAGTGCCTTAAATTGGATTCTCTTCATTAAGAGAAGCCAATGAAGATGTCTCAAATGAGAAGAGATGAATAGACGAGAAGGGATCTTCAGAATGAGGCAAGCGGCCGAATTCTGGATGTATTGAAGCCGTTGCAGAATAAAGGTTGGAAGGCTTAAATAGGGATTGTTGGCATAGACCAATTTAGCAGTAACCAAAGCGTGGACAACCGTTCTTCTGGAATCCATCGGAATGAGGTGAAGCATTGTTCCAAGGGATCTCAGGGTGGTAAAACAAGAGGCAGAGAGAGATCAGATATGAGGTTCAAAAGTAAGCTGCAAAACAAATTTTACCCCAAGGTTTCTGGCCATCGAAGTAGGGGTCGTGGAAGTTTCTACTTCAGAAGGCCACCACAAACTAGCATCCAGGCAAGCTTAGTGCCAAAGAAATGATCATCTGTTTTATCTGAGTTGAGTTTCAGATAGCTTTCCTCCATCCAAGTTACCACATCTTTCAGACACTCCTTAAAAAAGCTTGGGGACAAATGCACATGTTCCTGGAAAGCTAAAAAGAGCTGGGTGTCATCTGCATTCGAGACCACCACACTGCCAAATTTCCACCAATTTCGCAAGAGACTCCAGATAGATATTAAAAAGAGTAGGACTAAGTGCCAAGCCCTGGAGGATGCCACATACCAGAGTTTTGGAGGAGGAGTTGAAAGGAGGTAGAAAAACTGCTTGGGAATGATCCAATAAAAATGATTTCAACCAATGCAAAGCATGTCCTCTGACACCAATTCTATCAAGTAAGGTGACATGGGAAACGGTGTCAAAGGTGTAAGTCAAATCCAGCAGCATGAGAAACACAGTCGAGCCCTGGTCTAATTTTTCCTTTATGAATTCAGATACCTCTAGCAGAGTGGACTCGGTGCTATAGCCTGAGCTAAAACCAGATTGAGAATCATGTCGAAGAGAATTATATTCTAAAAAATGAGACAACTGTTTATTGACAGTTTGGACTCCAATGAACTTGGATTACCATGTGAGCAGGCTTGGCATATCAAAACATGATTCCATCCTAGTATAGATGCTGCATATGTGTTTGTAAGGTGGTTTAGTTAGCATGTATCATTCATGATAGCATAACCAATGGGCAAGTTACATATTCCCATTTGTTGAAGTGAGTGCATAAGCCCATTGTCCATGCCAATGACTTACTTGAGTTCATACCTTAGCCCCCATTGATCATGATATGCAGCAACTGTCATCTCGTATCATGGGTACCAGCGCATCCCTCAGAGTATTGCATATCGGTGACATGTGAGATGGGTTGCAGAGGTGATATTGCCAAAATGGATTGGTGGTACAAAGGACGTTGTGCTAAAACTCAATGTGAATATGGGTCTGGAGGGATAAACGTCTATCTGCCTGTCTGCTGCACATTGCTACTGTAGGTGTACACATTGGAATTTATGGTACTCTTTTTGTGTCAGGTCCACACCTCTGCAGTGTTTCGTGAGAAATAAGGCCAATGCGTTAAGTACCACAGGCATGTATGCACTGTGTTGTCAGCATACAGGCCATTTCACAGTCCACCTACTGCCTCCGTTACCCATACTGTCTCCCCAAGGAATGTCATCATGGAACCATTTTCGCAAATTACCTGCAAGATGCAGCACAATATACTCATACATATGAGTTCTAGAGCATGCACGCACACACTCATGGATTTAATGAGTTGATATACATCTAGGTAACAATTCTTACAGAAATGTATGGACACACACTTGGATATGTGACGGGCCACATGCTGTTGGTAGGTTTCCATTACGTGGTCTACGTTAAAGTATTCCAGGTATGTCCATGTGTCATCCTTGGAGAAGTGTCCAACAAGTCTGTTGATTTGGACGTAGCTAGCCATACTCTCTCTATGTCTCAACTACCTGGCACATTGTCAATCTATGCAGCAATGTGTATAGCCTTGTGTATCTGTCAACAATGAAGCATTGCTGAGGCACAATACGTGTACAATCAATCAATCAATCAATCAGGGGTTTATAAAGCGCGCTACTCACCCGTGAGGGTCTCAAGGTGCTGGGGGGGGGGGGTGCAGCTCCGGATCAGTCGAAGAGCAAGGTCTTGAGGTTCTTCCTGAAGGTGTGCAGAGTGTGGGAGCGTCTGATGTTGACTGGGAGCTCATTCCAGGTCTTTGCTGCGACGTAGGAGAAGGCTCTTCTGCCTGCTCTGGTTCTGCGGATGCGTGGGGTCTCTGCCAGGGTGAGGTCGGCGGAGCGGAGGTCCCTTTTGGGTACGTGAAGGAGACTCTTTTGTTGAGGTATTTGGGCCCTATGTTGTGGAGGGATTTGTAGGCGTGGGTGAGTAGCTTGAAGGTTACTCTCTTCTCGATGGGGAGCCAGTGGAGGTCTCGTAGGTGCGGGTCATGTGCTCGTGTTGTGGGGTTCTGAGGACGAGTCTGGCTGCGGTGTTCTGGATGGTTTTGAGCTTGTGTAGCAGGGTTTTGTTGATTCCGGCGTAGAGGGCGTTACCGTAGTCCAGTCTGCTAGTTACGAGAGCGTGGGTGACGGTCTTTCTGCATTCATGGGGGATCCACGTGAAGGTCTTGCGGAGGATGCGGAGGGAGTTGAAGCAGGTCGAGGCGACGGCGTTGATCTGGCAGGTCATGGTGAGGGAGGAGTCTAGGATGATGCCGAGGTTCCGGGCGTGGTCCGTCGGGGTGGGGGGGTTTCCGAGGGCAGAGGGCCACCAGGAGCTGTCCCACGCCATGGGGGAGGGACCGAGGACCTCGGTCTTCTCCGAGTTCAGTATTAGGCAGCTGTCGCTCATCCAGGCTGCGACGTCCTTCATTCCTTCTTGAAAGCTGAGTCTGGTGTCTTCGGGGTTCCTAGTGAGAGAGAGGATGAGCTGGGTGTCGTTGGCATAAGATACTATGCTGAGCCCGTGCTGTCTGACGATAGCGGCGAGGGGGGCCATGTAGATGTTGAAGAGCGTGGGGCTGAGCGAGGATCCTTGGGGTACTCCGCAGTTGATCTCTGTGGGTTCGGAGAGGAAGGGTGGGAGTCTGATCCTTTGGGTTCTGCCGGTGAGGAAGGATCGGATCCAGTCGAGGGTGGTTCCCCGTATGCCGGCGTCTTGGAGTCTGGTGGCGAGAGTGCGGTGGGAGACGGTGACGAAGGCTGCGGAGAGGTCTAGTAGGATGAGGGCCGCAGTGTGGCCCTGGTCAAGTAGCATGCGGATGTCATTGGTGGCGGTGAGGAGGGCGATCTCAGTGATGTGGTTGCTGCGGAATCCAGACTGGGAGGAGTCGAGGATGGCGTTCTTTTTGATGAAGGTGGTCAGTTGGGTGTTGACGAATCTCTCTGTGATTTTGGCTGTGAAGGGAAGGAGGGAGATGGGCCGGTAGTTCTTCAGGTCCGTCGGGTCTGCCGAGGGTTTCTTGAGGAGGGGCTTGACTTCTGCCCGCTTTCAGTCATCGGGGAAGATGCCAGATTCGAGGGAGGCATTGATGGTCTGGCCTAGTTCTGGGGCTATGGCGGTGGCGGCTATGTGGTAGATGTGGGGTGGGCAGGGGTCCATGGGGGCTCCTGAGTGGGTGTTCTTCATGGTCTTGGTGGTGTCTTCAGTGGTAGCAGGTTTCCAGGTGGTGATGGTCGGCCGGTTGTCGGTGGTGGAGAGAGGGGTGGTGTCCGGAGTCTGTTCGCTGAAGTTGTCGTACAGGGCCTTGATCTTCAGGTGGAAGTGGGAGCTGAGCTTGTTGCAGAGGTCCTGGGATGGAGAGATGTCCGAGGCTTCGCTGGGGTGTTTGGTGAACTGCTGTATGACGTTGAAGAGTTCCTTTGAGTTACTTGCGTTGGAGTGGATTTTGTTCTTGATAAAGGTCCTCTTGGTGGCTCTTATGCGCTGGTGGTATTTGTTCATGGCGTTCCTGTAGTTGTTCAGGTGTTTGGTGGTTTTCTTGTTCTGCCAGAGTTTCTCGAGGCACCTGCAGGAGCGTTTGGCTTCTTAGAGGCCGGTGGTAAACCAGGAGGCCTCCAGGGGGTGTTGATTGATGGGGTGGCAGAGGGATGCGAGCTTGTCAGCGCAGCTGGAGATCCATCGGTGTAGTTCTTTGGCTGCGAAGTTGGCGTTGGTCGTGGTGGAGGGGGGGGTCGTGGAGGAGGGTGGTGTTGAGGTGATCCTCTGTGATCTTGCTCCAGTTTCAACGGGGCGGGCGCGGGTGCAATGGTGGTGTTGAAGGTGAAGTGTACGTAGGGGTGGTCTGTCCAGAGGGGCTGCGTGGTGTGGCTGAAGTGGATGTTAGTCCCTCCTGCGAAGATGGGGTCGAAGGTGTGTCTGGCTCTGTGGGTGGGGGTGGTGACGAGCTGCTTCAGTCCGAGGTTGGCGAGGTTGTCAAGGAGGGTGGTGGAGTCGGGGTCGCTGCGGTTTTTGAGGTGGAAGCTCAGGTCTCCGGTGAGGATGTAGTCCGTGGAGGCGATGGCGTGGGGTGCGACGAGGTTGGCAATGGTGGTGGCGGCAGAGGCGCGAGGCCCAGGGGGGTCTGTAGACGAGGGTCCCGCGTAGCGTGGTTCTGGGGCTGGTTTGGATCTGGAAGTGGAGGTGCTCTGTGTTGGAAGAGGAGTCGCTCGTACTGGAGGTGGAGAGTCGGAGGGAACTCTTGTGTGCGATGGGGAGTCCTCCTCCTGGGCGGTGTGGGCGGTCCTTTCTTTGAATCTTGTAACCATCAGGGATGGCGGTGGCGATGTCGGGGGCGGAGGTGGCATTGGTCCAAGTTTCCGTGAAGAAGGCGATGTCTGGCGAGAGGGTGTCGAGCAGGTCCCAGATCTCCGTGGCGTGTCTGTGGAGGGAGCGCACGTTGAGGAGGATGCATGTCAATGCTTCAGTGGTCCGGGCGTCCGGCGTGGGTTCTGCGGTCGTGGGGGGGCTGTTGATGGTGAAGGATTGTCTGCAGTGTAGGCAGGAGAACTGGCCGTGGGTGGTGTTCGACGTCGATCTCTGGCAGCTGATGTTTCTTCCAGGGTTGAGTGCGAGGAGGTCGGCGGAGTTGTAGCGGTGGATGGCCGGAGAACCAGGGTCCTTGGCGCTGGCCGGGGTCGGGTCACGGACGGGCGCAGACACGCTTGCCTTCGGCGCGCCAGCGGCGCGCCCGCTGCTCGCGTCCGCTGCGCAGCCATGCAGCGGCCGCCATTAAGTAGGGGAGGGGGGCGGGAAGGGCAGCTGGGAGGTGGGAAGCGGGAGGCAGGAAACCAGCAACGGCGGGGGGGCACAGGGGCAGCAACGGGCACGCACAAAGGGGAAAACAGACGAAAATAGAAGAATTAAGGACTGAGAGGATGCAGAAAACATGCAGAAAACAGAGAAAACGGAGGCAGAAGGCAGAAAAACGGAGGCAGAAGGCAGCAGGCAGAAGGGGAGACAGAATGCAAAAAAGGCAGAAAGAGGCACACGGGTACAAGAGAGACAAGAAAGCCTAGGGGGGCACAGAGGCATACACGGACAGCAGCAGCCAGCAGAAGACCAAGGCTCTCCCACTGGACCACCAGGGATGAGGCACAGGGAGGAGCCTGCGGGTGGAGGAGGGCCTCAACACCTACCAAGAGAAGGCACTTGACAGCGGAGCTGCCTGGTGAGAGCATGCTACATGCTACACATTACTAATTTCACACAGTTGATAGACTATTGATTTTACCCTCTAGATGGACCATGAGTACTATTCCATATGTACACAACAAAATTGTGCAGAATCTGCCTTAATATGCACATTGGCATTGGTTTATTAGGCCAGACAGTGCCATTTCATGGACCTACAAGACCAAGACCTGAGTACTTTTGTATTGTAACTTTAGGAGAAGTACATGCTTCTTGTGACGTTTGGTCATGATTTATTCCATAGATGTCTCATATTTGGCTAGACATGCTGCTTGTGCAGCTAACTGTAATTCATGCAACAATTTCAGCTTGATCTGATACATATGTCCTTCCTCCCCAACAGATAACATGACCCCTGAGCAGGAATGTCAGTACTGCATCAGAAAGAAGAGGTACTGCCACATCAAGCACATGCCCAAAGACTTCCAGAGAATGGGGAGCCAGTATAAAAGGCAAGGGCAGCAGGGGCCTGAATGTCACCACCTCAGGCCCAGAAAGCACAAGACAGGGCAAGCACCAGGCTGAAGTGGCCCTCTCCCATGCGTCTCATCCTGGTGCAGTGGCAGGACCTTCCACAGCACTGCCAGAGGTTGCACCACAGGCAGTGACCCCTACTCCTACTCAGCCTACGGACTTTGAAAGTGAAGGATACATGAAATTGAGGCTGGCAGGGGTGGAATTTCAAACGGCAGCACTGTTGCGGATGGTGCAAACACTACAGCAATCAGTGAACAAAATTGCTGAGCAGATGCAGCTCCTCCCTCAAACGTTCTGCGCCTCCCAAGTTATTATTTGTGTTTTTCAAAGTGTATATAGTCTTACCATAGGTTAGGAAAGGTTTTAGCTTAGTGATAGGGTTGGTTAGTTTTAGTGTATTTATAGATTTTAATATTTATGTGTTGTTAGGTGGGGATATGGGTGGGTAGGTTGTTATGTGTGTGTCGGGGGTCATTGTCTAGTATGTGCATAAGAAATAAAAACAAACTAAAAAACAAGAATATACCAAAAAAAATACACTTGTTCAGGTTTGAATGTTTAGATAGTTTGTGCACAGGTGCAGTTTATGTTTGTCTCATGTGGACACACAGCCTAAACCCCAGGTATTAACCTAATGTTGCACTGTGTGTGTACGTGATGCTACATGTTTTATGTGGTTGATTGAGTCAAACCATTGTGACTAAACTTGGATGTGTTGTGTGCCACACTGATGGCAGACACTGACACAGTCTCCCTAGCACCATTTTGTTGTAACATCACTGTTGTCTGCTGGCCAGTATGCATGGAGGTATACCCCTCCTCGGCAGAAACGTCATTCAGTCCAACCATTGACTGATTGCTTATTGTAACACTTAATGTTTGTGACCTTGGGTAACTACTTGCTGGTTTAAATGCACATAGGGATCACACAAACTATTTCACATGGCCTGTGCAGTTTTACCCCAGGGTTTATGATACACATTTTACTTTAGATAGTAGGTAGTGTCTTTAGGGTCAACACTTCCACCATGGTCTACTTAGTCAAATCATGCACAGATATACAACACAATGGTTCTGGTTAGTGAATTTATTGGCACGTAAACCAAGGAGCAGTCCCTGAGGCAACAACCCCAACATAGTTTGTGAGCCATTGGATGTCCAGACAGAGTCCACGGGGGATCCATGTCATAGGTCATGTGGAGTAGAGGAGTGTTCCAGTAAGGAGGAGGACCAAATTGCCATAATGGAAGAGAGGCCACATAGATGGTCCACAAATGGGTGATATCAACATGTGGAAAAGCAAAGGGAGGACAGTAGCAGCTGAGACGTATACTGGAATGGCCATAAGCACAGGTAAATTGGGAAACTGGCCACTTGGCACAGAGAAATGCTACTTGCCATTTTTTCGTTGAAAAGAGGGAACCTCCACATCTTCGTCCTCTGATATGTGTGGTGCTCCTGTGAGTGGGGTATTGTAGGTGCTGGCAGTGACAGAGTCACACACACATCAGGGGCTGAAGATGTGGACCCCTTGTCTCCAGCAAAATTTCTCAAAGCCAACAAGTAAGGCAGCACAGCACTAAGAAGGGTCTACTGGTTTGCCAGCACAGGGACAATGTAAGGCACCCATTGTCGCTATGTAGGAGTCCTGCTTCTGCTCCACAGATTCCAGGATGTTGTGGATTGCCCCCAGCTGGTTGGCAACCTCGCTGGTTCCACTTTGGAAGGGCAGCTGTTCATGCCTCTGCCTCATGACACCAGCGATGTCAGCAAGGGACTGTTCCAAGCCATGGATCGGAGGGTCGGTGCTACTTATGGCCTCTGAGGTGTTCTTATTGGGACTGAGGCATCTATGGACTCCCTCTAGGGTGCCCACTCGGTCTCCGTCTGCGCCCACACCACATCTACCAGCTCCTGCTGGACTCCTACTGCACGATGTTGAAATTCAACTTGGAGGTCCTTGGAGTCCAGGGCTGAGGGTGTGCTGGCTGGTGCTTTTTGTCGGGTGATAGGCAGATCCTCTGGAAACCCAGCGCCACTGTCGGCCCTTCATGCAACCGGAGAAGGTGTCCGAATGGAGTACAAGATTTACTGGATGATGTCTTGGTGAAGGGTTGGCATGCTTTCATCCTCAGCAGGATCCTCATCCAGGACTTGCAGCGGGTCAGGAGTAGTTGGAACATCCTCTGCAATGAAATAGAGATATGTTCTTGTTGGTCTATGTTAGATGGTGACATGAGTAATCTGGTTCACATTCTGACTTCCTACTCATTCACTGTCAAGTCAACACTGATTCTAAGGACATCTGCTCCTCATAGGTTTAGAGGCCCATTTGCAGTATAGTTGCCTTTCAGATGGCAGTATCTCCGCATTGTTCACACAATCACTGTGTGTGAGAAGTTGGCCTGGTATATGCTGTTCACTAATTAAAGTGGACACCTTGCACCAGAACAATTCGACTCTTATGGTAGATAGGTTTAAGACAACCTTTATAGAAAGCTATCCTAGTGGTAGCTGTGGAGAGCAGCCTTCAGGCTAAGTCTTGAAGGAATGTAAAGCAGCTTGTTTTACCACACAATCTCTTGAATCACCAAATGAAAAGACACCACACAGGTATATATATCAAATATATATGTATTTATTAATAAACACTCTCTACTAATCTCTTTATGAGATTAGAGGTCAGGAACATATGTACAAGTCAAATGTTATCAAAATAAGTTTAGCACAATCGAATATCACAATCTTAGTTTGCTAGACCTAGGTCTAGGGCATCTAGAATCGAGGGACCCCCAAGAATCACCCCAGGTAGTTGTAGGAGACCCACAGGGGACGGACGCGGTGACCTGGCACCGGTGCGAGTCCTGTGCGAGTCTATGCGCTCAGACGCGATTGAGATTTCAATGTTAAAGGTCCCTTGCGTGTTCGAGGCGAACACACCGATCGGTCCTTGTACGAGTCGAAGGACGCGGTTACAGATAGAGTTGCAAGGGAGATGGACGCGCTGTGTCTAACACAGACGCGAACCTTGTGCGAGTCAGTGCAATGGAGATCTCAGTGTTACAGGCCCTTTGTGTGTTCGAGGCGAACACCGATCGGACTCAGTACGAGTCGAAGGATACAGTTCTAGATAGTGTTACAAAGGAGATGGACGCGGTGTGTCTAACACAGACGCGAACCCTGTACGAGTCAGCGCAATTGACGCACTTAGAAAATGAGAGTTTTAGGACACTTCGAGGGAAGCTACAAGCAAGTCACTTACAGGGTAAGTAGTTCTAGGGCCCACACCCACAGGAGCACCGTAGTGCTGAAGTTACCTCACCCAGGGGAGCCGGGTGCATAGGTGTCCTTTGGTGTCGGGTCGCAGTGTCGTTTTCAATAGGAGCCAGTGAAGACTTGCTGCTTGCGGCGACAGGAGAAGTGTCCGGAGGAATCCAAGCCTGGATTCGGAAGATGGAAGACCTGAAAGCAGAGGGGACAGTGTTCAAAGTCACTTGGCAGTGACTCGGGGCAAGGAAGATGGATGCCCACCGTCGTTGCAAGATTCAGGTCGTTCGCAGTTGCCTTGACTCTTCAGCCACGAGGTCCAGGAGGCGTCAACGACAACCAGGAGCTGGATTCGACGTATCTCACGATGTCTGGAGCTTACTGCGGTGGCGGCGACTCGATTGGAGCCAACAAGCCTTGGTAACAGCAAGTCTTGGGGAAAGTGCAAAGAGGCACTGGCGCAGACCAGCAAGGTCTGTGGGACTCACCCAGCGAGGGTAAGTCAGGGCAGGCCTGGCGCAATCAGGGGAGCCCTTTGGTTTCTTTAGAAAGTCTTCTGGGGACCCACAAGCCGGCTGGCAAGGGATCGCGAAGACGCCTCAGGAGGATTCGCTCACAGGGGCCCACGGTCACTCGGGACATGGTAGGCCTCTGATCTTCAGAAGGATTCCTGCTGGAGGCTAGGAACACACGTGGTCCAAAGCACAAGTTCTTGGAACATTGTGAAGGGGTTGCACTCAACAATAGTGCACGGTACCCAGGGGTTGCGGTTCCTCGTCACTCTTGGGGTCCACTGGTCTCAGCTTCGCTGGAGACTCACGATGGCCTTTGAGAAGTCAGGAAATCCACTTCTTGGGCTGCAGGGACTTCGGACTCCGGCGGGAGTGGCGTAGTTTGCGACCGTTGTTTGTAGTTTTTGGTGCCTGCCAAGCAGGGGAGTCACTCCTTGACTCCAAGGGAGATTCTTCAGTCTTCCAAAGGTAGTGGAACGTCGAAGGTCCGGGATTCTTCTTCAGAGCGTCGTCCAGGGAAATCTAAGGTGCAATGCACAGGTTCCCCCTCTTATACTAAAAGAAAGGGAGGGACTAGCTCTATGACCCTACCTATGGGAGGGTCAGGGGAGTGGGTGGCTACACCCACTTCCCTTTGTCCAGTTTCGCGCCAGAGCAGGGGCAGGTAGCCCCTGAGCCGGTTTGAACTGGCATATGCACAGAGGAGCCTTCTGCT
This sequence comes from Calotriton arnoldi, assembly GCA_963921515.1. Taxonomy (NCBI): domain Eukaryota; kingdom Metazoa; phylum Chordata; class Amphibia; order Caudata; family Salamandridae; genus Calotriton; species Calotriton arnoldi. Next base: position 58,066 of record CAWUFW010020783.1, read on the forward strand.
CCCCCAGTGCAGGACTTCAAAGCACTCTAAGAGTGCACCCACCCAGCCCCAATACACTAAACCCTGTCTGGGAGGTGGTCACACCCCTTGGGACAGGATATCTATTGTTGGGCTTCCTCCACTGCGAGTGTTGGTCATCAGCAGGAGGGCAGCCCAGTGTCTGTGACTGGTGGCATCCATTTTGTGATGCCAGGGCTCTGCAGGATTCTACCGCGTTTCCACAGTAGGTACATGTCTATCCCTCTAGAAGGGTGGAATGCTACCCCCGCCGCCAGGACTGGCGGGAGGGGTAGTATTCCAAGATGTTTGACACCAAACACGACATGTTTCGATGCAGCCATTCCAAAGTTAGCATTTTACCGCGAGGATATAATGCACTTAAAAGTATATGGTTTAACCGCATCCACAAACAGCACCAGAGAATGGACTCTGAGAGCTGCAGAGGGGCCCTGCTCAGGCAGAGGCACCCCCTCACATAGAAGCCAAGCACCCTGCCCTCAGGATTGATAGGGCCTGCCTTAGGGGTGACTGATAGGTTTATATGTGTGTGTAGGAGAGATATAGGGGACCTATATCTCAGTGAGGAGTGCTAGCACTTCCTCACCGAGGCTGCAGTAGCAGGCCTGTGGTGTCAGATTTAGTCTGCTTCCCAGGGGTGGCATAATACATGCTGCAGCCCCTGGTAGGCCTGTGAAGTACCTATGCCCTTGGTACCTAAGGTACCATATATTAGGGACTCATAAGGTACCACAGTATCCAATCACTAGTGCACCTAGAGTGCACTCCAAATCGTTTAGAGAGAACAGAGAGGCTGGGGCCCTGATTAGCAGGGTCCCAGCCAGACTATAGCCAGAAACCAGTGTAAACATCAGAAAAAAAGTGGGGGCAACATAAGAGGCAGATCCTACTCTCCTACACAACCCCCCAAACGCAGGGACACTAAACTAACCTTGACCAGTTGAGTCTTCGTGTTCAAAGTGGAAATACGTTGAGAGTCCATCTGCATTGGCATGTTGGGTCCCAGGTCTATGTTCCACTGTATAGTCCATCCCCTGTAGGGAAATGGACCACCTCAAAAGTTTTGGGTTTTCACCTTTCATCTGTTTAAGCCATAGGAGGGGCTTGTGGTCAGTCTGAACTATGAAGTGAGTACCAAACAAGTATGGCCTCAGCTTCTTCAGGGCCCACACCACAGCAAAGGCCTTCCTCTCTATAGCTGACCAACGTTTCTCTCTAGGGGTCAGCCTTCTGCTAATAAAAGCTACTGGCTGGTCTTGACCTTCATCATTCAGTTGAGACAGTACAGCTCCCACACCCAGCTCAGAAGCATCTGTTTGGACAATGAACTTTTTGGTGTAGTCTGGACTCTGTAAGATGGGGGCAGTGCAAATGGCCTGCTTTAGGTCTTCAAATGCCTTCTGACAGCTAGCTGTCCACAGAACCTTTTTTGGCATTTTCTTTGAGGTCAGATCATTCAAGGGGGTCACTATAGATCCATATCCCTTGACAAACCTCCTATAGTACCCAGTCAGGCCTAAGAAGGCTCTCACCTGTGTCTGGGTGGTTGGAGCAACCCATTCCATTATGGTTTGGATTTTGCTCTGTAAAGGCTAAACCTGGCCTCCACCTACAAGGTGGCCCAGGTATACAACCTGACTCTGCCCTATCTGGCACTTAGTGGCCTTGATAGTGAGGCCTGCTTTCTGCAGGGCCTCCAAAACATTCCTGAGGTGGACCAGGTGATCCTGCCAGGAGGAACTAAAGACAGCAATATCATCTAGATAAGCTGAGCAATAAGTTTCCATCCCTGTCAGAACTTTATTCACCAACCTCTGAAAAGTGGCAGGTGCATTTTTCAATCCAAAGGGCATCACCACGAAGTGGTAGTGCCCACCAGGGGTCGAAAATGCTGTTTTGGCTTTTGCATCATCAGCTAACCTGATCTGCCAGTAGCCAGCTGTCAGGTCAAACGTGCTCAGATACTTGGCTGAGGCCAAAGTATCAATCAGCTCATCTGCCCTTGGTATGGGATAGGCATCAGTCCTAGTGACTGCATTGAGGCCTCTGTAGACTACACAAAACCTCATTTCTTTCTTACCACCCTGGGTATGAGGCTTGGGTACCAGGACTACTGGGCTAGCCCAAGGGCTATCTGAAGGCTCAATTACACCTAGCTCCAACATTTTCTGGACTTCAGTCCTGATACAGTCCCTGACATGGTCAGGTTGCCTGTAGATCTTATTCTTGACAGGCAGACTGTCTCCAGTGTCCACCTCATGGGTGCACCAGGAAGTCTGACTAGGGGTCAGGCTAAACATATGTCTATACTGTTGCAGAACTTGTCTGCACTCAGTTTGTTGATGGTCAGTGAGGCTGCTTGCCAAAGCAACACCATCTACTGACCCATCATCAGGGTTCTGAGAGAGCAGGTCAGGGAGAGGGTCACTCTCCTCCTCCTGGTCCTCATCAGTTTCCATGAGCAAGCCCATGTCAGCTCTGTCTACATATGGCTTTAATCTGTTGACATGGAGCACCCTCAGGGGGCTCCTGGGAGTTCCAAGATTCACCAGGTAGGTGACTTCTCCCTTCTGTTCAACTGTTGTATGGGGGCCACTCCACTTGTCCTGGAGGGCTGCTGGGGCCACAGGCTCCAATACCCACACCTTCTTTCCTGGCTGGTATACAGTCAGTACAGCCTTTGGTCATGCCAAGCTTTTTGTAATTCTTGGCTGGCCTCCAGGTTTTTGGTTGCCTTTCTCATGTACTCAGCCATCCGGGAGCGGAGACCAAGTACATAGTCCATCACATCTTGTTTGGGGGCTTGAGAGGTAACTCCCAGCCCTCTTTTACCAAACACAATGGACCTCTCACAGGATGCCCAAACAGAAGCTCAAATGGGCTGTAACCAACCCTCTTCTGTGGAACCTCTCTGTATGCAAACAACAGGCAAGGAAGAAGAAGGTCCCATTTCCGCCTAAGCTTCTCTGGGAGTCCTTTAATCATTCCTTTCAAGGTTTTGTTGAAGCGTTCAACTAAACCATTGCATTGTGGGTGATAGGGGTGGTGAACTTATAAGTTACACCACACTCCTTCCACATTGCTTTCAGATATCCTGACATGAAGTTGGTACCTCTGTCAGAAATGACCTCCTTTGGGAAACCCACTCTGGAGAAGACTCCAATGAGGGCTCTTGCCACCACAGGGGCTGTGGTGGTCCTCAGAGGAATTGCTTCTGGGTACCTGGTGGCATGATCCACTACCACCAGGATAAACCTGGGCCCAGATGCAGTTTGAGGGTCAAGGGGACCAACAATGTCAATCCCTACCCTTTCAAGGGTACCCCCACCACAGGTAGTGGTATCAGGGGGTCTTTGTTGTGCCACCTGCCTTACCACTGGCTTGGCATGTGACACAGGAGCGACAAAACTCCTTTGTGTCCTCTGACATATGTGGCCAATGAAAATGTGGAACAAGCCTGTCCCAGGTCTTGTTTTGGCCCAAGTGTCCTGCTAAAGGGATGTCATGTGCTAGGGTCAAGAGGAACCCCTAAACTTCTGAGGTATTACCATCCTCCTGGTGGCTCCAGGGGCTGGATCTCTACCCTCAGAATATAGGAGTCCCTCATCCCAATAAACTTTATGGGACCCACTAGCAGTCCCAGCAGCCTCAGCAGCAGCCTGGTGTCTGAGGGGTTCAAGAGAGGGGCAGCACTGTTGCTCCTTACTCAGATCTTCCCTAGAAGGGCCCCCTGCCCCCAAGAACTCAACCTGATCAGGCTCAAGTCCCTCTGGGGCAGTTCCTTCTTCAGGATCTGCTTCACCTCCCTCTGGGGGTGAATCTGTGATCTGAGACAGAGGGGAAGGCACTGCCTTTACCCTACTGCTCCTCCTCTTGGGAAGCATCTGGTCCATTGTTCCAGGATCCAGAGCTGGTTCAGTGTTATGCATTCTTGCTTGTGACCTGGTCACAGCAAATACCTCTGCAGGGATGCCCAACATCTCAGCATGAATCCATAACTCTACTTCAGACCAGGCTGAAGTCTCTAGATCATTGCCCAATAGACATTCGACAGGGAGGTCTGCACTGACTACAACCTTCTTGAGGCCAGTTACCCCTCCCCAGGAGAAATTCACAACTGCCAGACTATGGTTGGTCCTGACATTGCTTGCATTGGTCACCTGGTACATTTCGCCCAGGATGATCTGTCCAGGGTCCACAAGGTCCTCTGCCACCATGGTGACACTAGCACCTGTGTCCCTAAATGCCAAAGCCTGTTTGCCATTTATTACAGGCTGCTGTTTGTATTTGCCCAGATTACTGGGGCTTACTAGGAAGGACATATTAAGGTCTCCCTCACAAATCAGCATTGCCTGAGTGGGCACTCTGACTGGGTCAGAGTCCACTTCAGAACCCAGGGTCAGCCCTACTACACCCTTATTCTGTGTACCACCTCCACCAGTAGCTGAGCTAGGGGGAACAGTTGCCTTAGGGGCAGGAGTGGTGGTGGTTTGGTCTTTGGACTTGTTACAATCAGAAGTCCAGTGCCCTTTCTGTTTACAGAATTTGCACCAGGGCTTCTTTTGGCCTTTTCCCTTGTTGGATTGTGACTCCCCACCAGATGCAGATTTTTGGGGCCCTTGTGAAGACTTCTGGTCTTTTGACTTATCCCCACCTTTCTCAGAGCCCTTAGGGTCTTGCTTCTTAGTGTCACCCCCTTGGTTCTGGGGTTTCTGCCTCACCCTGGTTCTGACCCATTTGTCTGCCTTCTTTCCCAATTCTTGGGGAGAGGTCAGATCCGAGTCCACCAGGTACTGATGCAACAACTGGTTCTGGCAATTATTAAGGATCTGTTCTCTCATCATCAGATTATACAATCCCTTGAAATCAGTAACCCTACTGCCAACCAGCCAACCCTCCAGAGCCTTGGTTGCACAATCAACAAAGTCAGTCCAGTCCTGAGTCTGTGCCTTCTGGGTGTCTCTGAACTTCAACCTGTACTGTTCAGTGGTTAAGCCAAACCCATCTATCAGTGCACTCTTCAGGACTTCATAATTATCAGCATCCTCTTCTCTAACAGTGAGGAGCTTGTCTCTACCTTTGTCTGAAAAGGAGAGCCACAAGATTGCTGCCCACTGCTTTTGGGGGACCTGCTGTACTCTACAGGCCCTCTCCATAGCAGTTATCCACTTGTGGATATCATCCCCACTCTGGTAGGGAGGAACAACCTTGCTCAGGTTCCTATGGTCTGGAATAGATTCTCTGCCTCTAGGGACACTGTTGCTGCCACCAAGGGGTTCTAACCCCTCTCTTCTAGAAGCTCTCTGGATCTCCAGGGCTTCTCTATTCAGTACCAACTGCTTGGTTCTGAGGGCAACTCTTGCTTCCTCATACTGCAGCAGTTTGCACATTCTTTCAGAGGAGGTCTCTCTTATGGGAAAGTATGAGTTCCTCTGATGGACAAATTCTCTGCCAGAGTGATAAGAGTGGTCAGATTCCCTGGAAGGGGACCTATGCCTCTCCTCTACTCTGTCAGCTCTCTTAGGGAGAATTCCTCTGTCCTTTTCAGGCCCCTTGAGGCCTGGCCCTTCAATCACAGAGTCCTGGTCATTCTGATTTTCATCATCGGACCCAGATACTGTAATTGACCCACTCACTGATTCAGACCCATTAGCTCCTAGAGCCAATCTAAGATCATCTGCTGTCAGCAGATCTATCAGGTGTAGGTTGGAGGGACTCTGTCCTAGCCTCAGGTGTCTTTCAACACACATGGCTCTCAAGTCAGAGAAAGCCATGTCCTTATACTGAGGCTGAGTGCATCCACTGGTTCCACCCTTTAAGGACATTCTAGTGTTGTGCAGTGTTGTACTACCTACACTAGTTTGTGGCCTACTGATACTAGCTTGAGCTGTAGAAAGGGTGTGCTATCCCTTGGCACACAGCTCTAAGTTCAGTAGAACTTATTGATACTAAGCTTGACTTTATATGTACCTTAAGTACCTATAGTGGTTTTCAGTTAGTAATTCAAATAGAGATTTTCTGGTAAAACAATAGCAAGCTGGAATCCCACACGCTGCCACCAATGTGAGAAGTTGGCCTGGTATATGCTGTTCACTAATTAAAGTGGACACCTTGCACCAGAACAATTCGACTCTTATGGTAGATAGGTTTAAGACAACCTTTATAGAAAGCTATCCTAGTGGTAGCTGTGGAGAGCAGCCTTCAGGCTAAGTCTTGAAGGAATGTAAAGCAGCTTGTTTTACCACACAATCCCTTGAATCACCAAATGAAAAGACACCACACAGGTATATATATCAAATATATATGTATTTATTAATAAACACTCTACTAATCTCTTTATGAGATTAGAGGTCAGGAACATATGTACAAGTCAAATGTTATCAAAATAAGTTTAGCACAATCGAATATCACAATCTTAGTTTGCTAGACCTAGGTCTAGGGCATCTAGAATCGAGGGACCCCCAAGAACCACCCCAGGTAGTTGTAGGAGACCCACAGGGGACGGACGCGGTGACCTGGCACCGGTGCGAGTCTATGCGCTCAGACGCGATTGAGATTTCAATGTTAAAGGTCCCTTGCGTGTTCGAGGCGAACACACCGATCGGTCCTTGTACGAGTCGAAGGACGCGGTTACAGATAGAGTTGCAAGGGAGATGGACGCGCTGTGTCTAACACAGACGCGAACCTTGTTCGAGTCAGTGCAATGGAGATCTCAGTGTTACAGGCCCTTTGTGTGTTCGAGGCAAACACCGATCGGACTCAGTACGAGTCGAAGGATACAGTTCTAGATAGTGTTACAAAGGAGATGGACGCGGTGTGTCTAACACAGACGCGAACCCTGTACGAGTCAGCGCAATTGTCGCACTTAGAAAATGAGAGTTTTAGGACACTTTGAGGGAAGCTATAAGCAAGTCACTTACAGGATAAGTAGTTCTAGGGCCCACACCCACAGGAGCACCGTAGTGCTGAAGTTACCTCACCCAGGGGAGCCGGGTACATAGGTGTCCTTTGGTGTCGGGTCGGGTCGCGGCGTCGTTTTCAATGGGAGCCAGTGAAGACTTGCTGCTTGCGGCGACAGGAGAAGTGTCCGGAGGAATCCAACTCTGGATTCGGAAGATGGAAGACCTGAAAGCAGAGGGGACAGTGTTCAAAGTCACTTGGCAGTGACTCGGGGCAAGGAAGATGGATGCCCACCGTCGTCGCAAGATTCAGGTCATTCGCGGTTGCCTTGACTCTTCAGCCACGAGGTCCAGGAGGTGTCGACGATGACCAGGAGCTGGATTCGATGTGTGCCACAATGTCTGCAGCTTACTGCGGTGTCAACGACTCGATTGGAGCCAACAAGCCTTGGTAACAGCAAGTCTTGGGGAAAATGCAAAGAGGCACTGGCGCAGACCAGCAAGGTCTGTGGGACTCACCCAGCGAGGGTAAGTCAGGGCAGGCCTGGAGCAACTAGGGGAGCCCTTTGGTTTCTTTAGAAAATCTTCTGGGGACCCACAAGCTGGCTGGCAAGGGATCGCAAAGACGCCTCGGGAGGATTTGCTCACAGGGGCCCACGGTCACTCAGGACGTGGTAGGCCTCTGATCTTCGGAGGAATTCTTGCTGGAGGCTAGGACCATATGTGGTCCAAAGCACAAGTTCTTGGAACATTGTGAAGGGGTTGCACTCGACAATAGTGCACAGTACCCAGGGGTCGTGGTTCCTCATCACTCTTGGGGTCCACTGGCCTCAGCTTCGCTGGGGACTCACGATGGCCTTTGAGAAGTCAGGAAATCCACTTCTTGGGCTGCAGGGACTTCGGACTCCGGCGGGAGCGGCGTAGTTTGCAACCGTCGTTTGTAGTTTTTGGTGCCTGCCAAGCAGGGGAGTCACTCCTTGACTCCAAGGGAGATTCTTCAGTCTTCCAAAGGTAGTGGAACGTCGAAGATCCGGGATTCTTCTTCAGAGCGTCGTCCAGGGAAATCTAGGGTGCAATGCACAGGTTCCCCTCTTATACTAAAAGAAAGGGAGGGACTAGCTCTATGACCCTACCTATGGGAGGGTCAGGGGAGTGGGTGGCTCCACCCACTTCCCTTTGTCCAGCTTCGCGCCAGAGCAGGGGCAGGTAGCCCCTGAGCCGGTTTGAACTGGCATATGCACAGAGGAGCCTTCTGCTCCCCCAGTGCAGGACTTCAAAGCACTCTAAGAGTGCACCCACCCAGCCCCAATACACTAAACCCTGTCTGGGAGGTGGTCACACCCCCTTGGGACAGGATATCTATTGTTGGGCTTCCTCCACTGCGAGTGTTGGTCATCAGCAGGAGGGCAGCCCAGTGTCTGTGACTGGTGGCATCCATTTTGTGATGCCAGGGCTCTGCAGGATTCTACCGCGTTTCCACAGTAGGTACATGTCTATCCCTCTAGAAGGGTGGAATGCTACCCCCGCCGCCAGGACTGGCGGGGGGTAGTATTCCAAGATGTTTGACACCAAACACGACATGTTTCGATGCAGCCATTCCAAAGTTAGCATTTTACCGCGAGGATATAATGCACTTAAAAGTATATGGTTTAACCGCATCCAGAAACAGCACCAGAGAATGGACTCTGAGAGCTGCAGAGGGGCCCTGCTCAGGCAGAGGCACCCCCTCACATAGAAGCCAAGCACCCTGCCCTCAGGATTGATAGGGCCTGCCTTAGGGGTGACTGATAGGTTTATATGTGTGTGTAGGAGAGATATAGGGGACCTATATCTCAGTGAGGGGTGCTAGCACTTCCTCACCCAGGCTGCAGTAGCAGGCCTGTGGTGTCAGATTTAGTCTGCTTCCCAGGGTGGCATAATACATGCTGCAGCCCCTGGTAGGCCTGTGAAGTACCTATGCCCTTGGTACCTAAGGTACCATATACTAGGGACTCATAAGGTACCACAGTATCCAATCACTAGTGCACCTAGAGTACACTCCAAATCGTTTAGAGAGAACAGAGAGGCTGGGGCCCTGATTAGCAGGGTCCCAGCCAGACTATAGCCAGAAACCAGTGTAAACATCAGAAAAAAAGTGGGGGCAACATAAGAGGCAGATCCTACTCTCCTACACTGTGTGACAGGGCTGACCTGTCATGTCATGACACATGTTGCAACACTGTTATACAGCTCACTGGCGCTGCCATTCCTGCGTGCGTGATATGAGGTACAGTCCATCTCTGCCTTGGTGATTGGTTTTCTTTTTCATGATGCCTAGACTGATAGTGTTTTGACATATTGACACCACTACTAAGCACATTGCACCTAGTTCCCAGGGTGCCTGCATTCCCTGTGACCAGTACTCAGTCCACATTCCTGTGAAAGTTAAGTGGGTTATGTCATGTATTTGTGATGATCCTGCAGTCTGCCTTTCACACACTACACCATGACACTCTGCCTAGTTTGCTGTCTTTTATGCACATTTGCTTTCATGTGGCCAAGGGTTCAGTTCTTCACACATATCCTGCACACCTCTACACAGCTTCCAACCTTGCAACACTGCAGGAATGTATGAGGGCATGTAGTCACCATGGCTTTCCTATTTGGGTATACTCATGTGATTTCATAACACACAGATGTTGGTTTCATATTTGTGGACAGTGGGCACTGTGTAGCAACTCTGAGGGGATGGGCCCAGTCACACTAGGTAGATTGCTAACACTGACACTCAGGCCATTTCTTCATTGACAGCGAAGGCCCTCTGCAGAGTTTCAGACATTTTTTACTCAGGCCCACTCACTTGTACGTGTATATACCTCCTCTGCCAAACCTGATTTTGGGCCAGGCACTCAATTTACTGCCACACACTGATGGTACCCAGGTGATAAATTGACTTTCATGTTCCTACAACACCAACATTATGCGTGACCATATCCAATGAACTGACATGACTGGCTGTTTTTGAGGGCTAAGGGATGAGCTGTAGCCCACATGGTGATAATGGTGGAATTGGTGACATGTACCTACCCAGGTTTACGACACAACTGGGTCCATCCACCTCAGCCTCCAACCATCCCCTACTCCTTTCCTTTGTGGTAACAAACTAGTTCATCCTATACCATGACAGATCCCTATTTCACATCCTCTGACTTTGACATATGTGGCATGGTGAGACATTTAGCCTTCTGACTCCCTCCTGCCACCATCTTCACCCAGGCCCACATAACATGTAGGATGTGCTAACACAATGGCCTCTTCTTTGTCATCCCTTCCCAGCTGTGACACAAGTGGAAGACTGTCAGACACAGCAGTGCACTTGTCTTGGTCAGGCTACCTTGCAGTACACATCCCTTCTCACCTCCTTGCTATGCAATGTCTCACCAATCCAACACATTGGCATTTCGACATGCTCAGCCAGCACCTACAATGCACTGCACTACTAGGGGCCCACCAGGGCCACACATCATCTTTTGTTTCAACACACATGGTCCTCTGGTGTGCATCACTTGCATTCACCCCCACAACTAGTCTGAATTTGGTTATGACGGGTGTTTGGCAGCTCCCTACACTGGGAGCTGACACCTGTGTGCTCTCACCACCCATGACGGGACTGCTACGTGCTATGTAGTTTCACACATTTTACTATACACGTGACTCTTGGCATGTTCGTATGTGTTAATCCTTCACATGCCCCGCACCTGTCCCTCTCTCAGGTGTGCACGCTCTCTTCTGTCAATCCCATTGCATTCCATTGGTTTAATGCGCATGGGCACAAGTTAGCCACAGTGGCATCATGGTGCAAGGTGTCCTGCTTAGTAACAGTCAGGTTGGGCATTGTTAATGTGCCATGCCTGCTGTGCTGTTTCATTCCAGGCCTAATTTAAAGGTTTTGGACGCAGGGCAGTGCAGCAAGTCACTTTGCTGCGCTGCCCTGAGTCAAAAGGAAAGGGCATGAATGCGCAGTATTGATGATATATGGCACATTCCTGCCCTTTCTGCCTGCAGCGGCACACAAATTGGTGACTAGTGCCAATGCAGACACACTTGCACCGTGGTGCAAGAGTGTCTGCGTTGTTGGATAGTTTTTGTGCAGGAAGGAAGACTTTCCACACAAAAGCAATCCATGGAGGCATTTTCCTCTTTCTGCAGCGCACATAGAAGAGGAATGGACAAGGACATTAAAGTTATTTCTCCTCTCAACTCCTTCCCTGGGAAGGCCCACATTTCTGATGCATTCCAAGGTTTACAGATCCTTGTAAATCTGGGAATGTGTCAAAACCCATGGGTGTTGCGTGAGTAAACCCACCACAACGCCCACGGAACGCCTCCTTAGCGTAGTGATAAGTTAAGGCAGCACTTTGCGCTGGCTTGCCTTACTCCATACCTATGAGGCCATGCAAAGCCACACAGGGTGGTTTTGCATCACCTCATTGATAGGATTGGGAGGCCTGCACCACCGGAGCATCATAAAAAGTGACGCTCCGGTGGCGCAGCCCTCTTGTACATGAGGCACCATGTATTTTGCTTTGTATTGTGGGACTTATAGTTCTAGTGACTCATGCTCTACATTGCACTACAAGTGCCAGTGTACAAATGGAAATCTGGACTGGTGCTGCACCTCACACATGGAAGGAATAAACGTGAGGAAGCTGGACTGAGCTGTGCTACATGCGACTGGGCAGTGTGGCTTTCCCTTATGCGATGTTTAACAGTACATGACCCAGATTCCTGCCCTTTGACCTGCACACAGCGCAGTGGAGTGCTGGGACATAGCTAGCTGCACTGCACAACATGACCTTTTTTAACACATTGCCCCTTGTTGTGACTTACCCTGTAGGTTTTGTTAGTTCCTCATGGGCTGCACTGTCTTGTCCCAGAACACCTTTCACCAACTCCTCTGTGATGACAGTTGCCACCCGCTCCTCAAAGGCATTCAGCTCCTCCTGTGGAGCTGGGCTTCCACCTCCGGTCTGCATGGCTGCCTTCAGGTTGTTGGCTAGTTTCTCCTTTGTCCTGCGCTTATAGGTGTGACCGCATTTCTTGAAGTCGGTGACTGTCCTCTTGGCTTGTCCCACGCTGTTGATCTTGGCCACTATGGACTGCCAAATTGCCTCTTTCTTTCCTAATGGCAATTTGAGGTGGCAACGAGCTGATGTTGGTGCTCTGTCACCTCATTTTCCTCCTCACTGAAGTTGCACTTTCTCTTGCCCTAGTAGTCTGTCAGGACATCCGGGCTGGTGCTGGGGTAGTTGGGGGTTGTAGTCCTGGCTGCTGCTCTGTTCTCCCTGCTCCATGGCTGTCTTTTGTGAAGTGTGCCAATGTTTTTTTTCTCAAAGCATAATTTTAAAAAGTTTTTTAATGCTTGACTCAATGAAAAGTGACACTAGGTGGTTAGCGTCGCTTTATGTGCCGCTAACCAGTCTTACGTCAGTTTTCCTCCCGATGCGTCTCTTTCCGCGGCGACAACACTCCAGCAGCAGTGTCAATTTTTTTCTGACGCTACCTGATCCTTACGCCATGGTGCACCATACAATAAAAATAGCACATCCATGGCATTTAAGCGTGACATGGCAATTTGTAACTCATTTTGACGCTTTGCTGCCGCAACACATCGATGTGTCATTTTTGTAAATAAGACCCTCAATCGTTCCATGGCATAGATAAGCCATACCTTAGTCCACCACAAAGCCAGACTTGATGGGAGGGGGGCGTTCCATGTATGGACTGTTGTAAGCCTAGCAGCCAGTAGTAAGAAAGTAAACAGATTGCCCAGAGGGGTTGTTTATGGATAGGGAGAGTCCTCTGCAGCCACTCCCAGTAAAAGCACCAAAGAGTCCTTTGGCAGGGTCACTGAACAGATCTGGGAGATCAATAGGAGCACCTCCTACCAAAAGCATTTGACATAAACACATTCCTACCACATGTGTAAATAAATGCCTCTAGAGTCACAGCCCCGCCATCAGAAGTCAGGAGTTCCCATCATGGCATGGAACCGAACTGAAGTAAAATACCATCTTATAAGAAGTTTGTAAGAATTAGCCTTGTGTTGTGGATAGATAGAAGTCTTAGCCGCTAGCCCCCACAACCATTGCCAGACATCATCAGAGATAGTAGTGCCCAAAACTTGTTCCCACCATAACTGATACAAATGTTTTCGTGGCTGAAAAAGATCACAGAAGACCAGGTACAGGTGGGTAATGCCCTACCTAGTGGACCCCTGTGCTAAAAGTTGTCCAAGGGGTGTCTTAGCTCTCTCTACTACCCCCAGCCTTCACTGTGGGTGAGTTTGCCCAGTCTAGTAGTTAGTTAAGCAGGAATTCAACCAAAGAGGTCAAGTGGAAGCGTTGCTTACAGGTTTGGTGGCCTAAGAGGGTTCCATCTCGCTAAAGGTCGCCCAATAAAGGGGACAAACCCATTCTCAAGTCCGTGAAGCAAGCGTCGAGAGTGCCTGGCACAAAGTCCGGGTTGTGTACTATGGGTGAGAGTGGGAAGGGGTAAGTAGTAGCTGCCTGACTATGGTTGATTCTGTCCCAGTGCCTGAAAAGCGTTGCAGTGCCATTTAGAGGTGTTTGAGAAGATGGGTTATCAGTCACGGGGCCTCTACCACACGATATGCTGCAGGCGAAGGGACAAGCAAGTCTATTCCAACAGCACCTAAGGCTTTGTATAGAGGAACTGTCCCAGTCCTTGGTAGATTGTAATTGGGCTGCATGAATATAATATTGTATGTTAGGGAATCCTAAATCGATGTCTAGTGTTCACTTATAAAGTGTTGTTTGATGCATACAGGGTGTGGATTCTGCCACACAAACTGCAGGAGCTGCCTTTGGGTTTGTTGTATGGTCTCGCAGGGGATCCACAGGGACTGTTGTGTGTGACGTAGACTAGACGTGGCAAGTAGTTCATATTCACAGCATTAATACAGTCCAGCCATGATATCTCCAACTTGCCCCAGCGGTAGATGACTTTTAGTAGAACGACCAGCACCGGTGGAATGTTATGGTCATACATCTTACGAATAGAGGTCATCAAGTGGATCCCTAGGTATAGAGGTAGCCCCCAAATCAAGCCAAAGCTGGCGAGTAAGGGGCGAGTCTTTTGAGTTGGGTCAGCTACCCCGATGTCCATGGATTTTGTGTAGCCTGAGGCTTCTTCGAAGCATCTTAGTTCGTCCAACAACTGCGGGAGCGAGTTCTCAGGCTGCATAAAAAAACATAATACGTCATCGGCAAAGAGTGCTAATTTATATTGTTCACCATCTACCTTGAGCCCACTAATGCCTGGATTTATTTCGATACAATGGACTAATGGCTCCATTGTGAGAGCCAAAATCAATGGAGACAAAGGGAACCCCTGTTGGTGCCCCTGGTATCGAAGAAGAAAGGAAACCATTGACTAGAATTTGGGTGATCGGAGATACGTAGTTGGTCAACAAAAACGTTATATAGGTTCCCAGCCCATCTTAGATAAAACCGCATGCAGGAACCTCCAATCCACTTGATTAAAAGCCTTTTCCATGTCTAGTGAAGGAAGGAGAGTGGTGGTTTTGGAGTGTTCAGCCACATCAACCACATTCACTGCCAGGCGCACATTATCACGAGCTTGCCTATTACAGAAGAAGCCTGACTGTTGACTAGACAGCAACAGTGGCCAAATAGAATGCAGACTGAGATGGAGGGAAAGATTTTGACATCAATGTTCAACAGGGCAGTGGGCCAATAAGAGGAGCAGGCCAACAGATCCTTACCTATTTTCAACAATGGAGTGACCGTGGATTCCATCATAGTCGGCGTGACTGATTTGCTGACAAGGACAGAGTTGTGTACTTTGGAAAGGGGTTTGCTAGCAATTCACAATAAGCTTTATAAAAAGACACTGAGAACCCATCTGGCCCAGGGGTATGCTTCCAAATGGTGTATGACCGACTTCACCTCTTCTAGGTTATGGGCTCTTCTAATTCCTGAACTAGCACAGGGTCTACATGTGGAAAGGAGAAGTCATATTGTCATATGACCCATTCAGGCACATTGTCGTTTTCTCTAAGTTAGCAAGAGCACGTTGCAGACTGTCCTCTGCTTTGCGCACGTTACTATACAAATGTATTTTTGCTTTGTGCCACACTGTGCTTTCCCACAAGCCTGCTGTTGTTTTCACGTTCTGTTCTTTCCTGGGATTTAGTCTTCTGGATCCTAGCAAATCGGATAAAAGTGAATGTGAGGTTGATGAGCTTCTCTCGCAGTACCACCTTTGCGGCATCCCACATGGTTGCCCATGATACCTCCCTGGTATCATTTTCCTCAAAGTAATGCTCCAAGGACACTGGAATGGAGAGGCATAATGCAGGATCTCGGAATGCCAGTTCATTGACACACCACTGTGGGGTTACTCTCTAGGGAGTGTGGCTGCATTCAAGACTAGAAATACTGGGCAATGCTCAGAAAGAGTCTGAGTGCCCACAGTGACCGAGATCACACTCCACTGAAGTGAAGCAGCTATTACAAAGAAATCAATACATGTGTGCGTTTTGGCCCTCGGAGTCCTGAAGAATATGCTGGAATAACTCCCGGACATAGCCGCCAAGCTCAGCATTGGACACAGAGGAGCTTCCACCTCTGATCCGGATGTTATTGCGCCTAGATAGATTCTCATAGTCCTCTAGGGCATCTCCCAAAAGTCGTTGATGAGTTTCAAGAGCTGACACCCTCTCTATCAGGTCGTCCTGCACCTGAGATTGCTGTGCCACCATCGTCTCTACCAGGTCTATGCCTGATCCAATCCCCTTCACTGTTAGGTTGAGCTCTGCGAGCGCCCTGGTGACATCATTGGTCATGGCTGCAATGTCTCTTTTCATCTCTTGAAGGAAAGACTGGACATCCCCTTTCATTGCCAGAGAAGATAGATACCGATCTCCATCCCTCTTCAGTACCTCGTCAACAGCTCCCGCAGCACCATCACCCCTAGATGCCTTTTTGGCTAATAGCTTGTCTTTAATGGAGGAGGAGGCCTTTGGGGGCTTTTGGCATCATGAGGCCATGATGGAAGGCCCCATACTGAGCAGGCCTACTACCAGCAGGGAAGAGTTTAAAGGGAGCCCAAAGATACAACGAGGGAGGAAGTGGGTCAATTTCAGGCAGCAAGGCACTCACAAGGCGCCACAGACTCCACCAGCAGTGCTCTGCCCGTCGTCTTGAATGCATGGACCGAAGCTAGTGCTCCTGTGGCCACACAGCCGCTCTCACTCCTGCGATCTGCTGCACCAGCAAGCAGGCTGCTCTCAGCCCCCAGGGTGGGGGTGATCAATCCTCATTCCCCCCTGGGCCCGCTGTGATGCTGTGGCGGGCATTTACAGGAGCCCCAACTCAGGAGCTTAGGTGAGAGACACCATCATGGGTCCTCGTCCATGCTAAGCCACTCTCAAACTGGTTTTTATGTTTCGCACTACTCAACGTACATTAAAGCACACACAATTGTACATCAAACACTGCCATGTTTTTAGAGCACCGCAGTGTTAATGCACTCTAACTGGTAATTAAGTCATGTGTTTTTGGAGTTGCAGTGTCCGTTTTTCAACTGGACCGAATGTTATGCAAGCGGCCATTGAAACTGGGTGTTCGGGTGATTGCATGCTATTCAGTTTAGAAGTACTTCCACTGTTATGCTCCCAGCACTTTCCATGGACCTGATCTTCACATTGTACATTTCTAATGGGTACAAAGAGTGGTCTTTCAACCTGTTTAAATTCTTCTTCTCTTTCAAATGTTGACTCGTCCATAACATATTAACAAATTGCATTCAATGAATACTGGTTTGGAAGAGAGAGGTCACCACAACAACAAAGAAAATGAGTCACTTGAGAGCTAATATATCATGCTTTGAGAATTGGTATGCATTTTTTGGCATAAGGCAACATGCCATGTAAAAGGCCCTTGCATTGTGTCATTTCAGCTGTTATGAAGCGAACTGTACAGCCCAGTCTCAAATAACTGCTTAGTAAAATATATCAAGCACACAATATACCCAATGCCTTTGACAATCGTGTGCTTACTGAATTGTATTTTGCATGTTTTTCAAATCCGGGCAATAAGCCAAATTGTTGGGGTATTACAGCGTGCGTTTCTATAGCTGTGTATACAGCAACGTTTTTAGGCCCAGATTTATCAAACTTTGACACAGAGCAATGCAGCAAGGCATCGTCAAATGGAAAGGGCAGAAATGTGCCATATATCCCAAGATATAGCGCATTCATGCGCTCTCCTTGCTCTGGTGCACTCAGTGCTGCCTAGCGCCAAAACAGGCACCATTGCATTATGGTGCAAGGGTGCCTGCGTTAAGGCAGGATTATTTATGTGCAGGAAGGAACACCTTCCTGCACAAAAACAATCCTTAGAGACTTTTCCTCTAAGTATGCTGTAGAATGCAGCACTCTCAGAAAGAAGAAACAACAAAGAGAAATAAAGATATTTCTCCTTGTTTCGCCTCTGTCGGGAAGGTGTAGCATTCTGATGCATTCCCAGGTTTACCAGTCATGCTAAATCTGGGAATGCGTCAGAATCCATGGATGAATGTGTCAGAACACCCACCGTAACTCCCATGGCACGCCTCCCTGGAGCGAAGTACCGCAAGGCAGAGACTTGCGCTGCCTTGCATTACTCCAGATTTACCAAGCAGCGCAGGACCATGCAAGGTGGCTCTGGGTTGCATGGTAAATCTGAGTTAAGGAGTGTGTTGCCCTTACGACCCCATGCGTGATGCAAGGGCAACGCAATCCAATGATAAAGCTGGCCCCTACTCTCTAAAGAGGCTCCCTCTGAGATTGAATTGTTGGTCTAATTTGGACTTACTAATAAAACGTGTTAGATTGTGTAATGACTATCGGAGGGTCACACTAAAAAACACAAGTTTTGGCTAAAATGTATAGTAAAGGGCAATAAAATTAGCTTATGCTCTCAAATAATTCACTTCAGGGGGCGTATGCCATACTCGGGGAGTGTTGCCCTGTAAGGCCTTTAACAACTGGCCAGAAATGTATTCAAATGCGCCAGTCCAAGGCACAGTGATGCCAAACAGTACAGCAAGTCAAAGGTCACGTGATGTCACCCATAGGTCAAGGGCATGTGATGTCACTTCCTCAATCGCAGTCATTTTAGCGAAATGATGTCCATACTCCATGCATTCGGATTAATTAACATCTGCGATTCTAATACGCCAAGATGTATTCATCCACCCTGGGGCGGCTCCTCTGTTATGGCGGAGGCGCGTTGCCCCCCTGCTGAAAGCCAGCAGAGACAACTGACAAAAATAAAAGGATAAAAAAACATTTTTAATATCATTTTATTATTTATCCTACAGGCTGCGAGCTGAGGGAGGGGTGGGCCATCCATATTGATACTGCAGCTGCAGCACCAGGGAGGAGAGGGAAGTAGTGGGCACTGCTAAGTGCGCATGACTGTTTGGCCAGTCCTCTGGGGCAGGCCAAACCGTCATGCACACTTAGCCTTTCTCCTACCCGAGCTGTGTTGTACAGCCCGATGGAGAACCAACACAGGCTCCTAGTCCATGTCTGAGCACCAAACCAGCCTGATAGCAGCGCTCGGATTTGATCTGGGAGCCTGCTCAGTGTGCAGCGGTACCTGGACGTCCAGGAGGCGAGGATCAGGCGCAAGGAGGCAGCCGTTGGAACAGGTAAGTGCAATTTTATATATATATATATATTTTTCTTTAGTTTGTATTCCCCCTTCCCCCACCCCCACCACTTTGCAATACGAGCGACGGCTACTTCACCCACCGAAAACTGAACTCGCCTCTGTGTGTTGATTTCGGCCACATACTCACTTCTTTAAAGATTAGGACGTGGGGAGCACACCACAATAATTGGTTATGATGTGTTCTGCTGCCTTGTAAGCTTCTGATAAATCGTGCTCGGTACCTTACTATGTTGACTTCTTAGCTGTTCTCTTGCATCACCTTGTCGATTTTAATACTATCATTGCTGATTCTATTTTTTAAAGTTTTATATACGCATGGAAATAAAAAAAATGGTTAACAAATATTACGATATAGGGTCATATTTGCAATGTTACTTTGTGCAATTGATAAACCTAGGAAAAATATTCACTGCATGAATTGTTTGATTACATTTTTCCTTTACTCCTCTCCTGCGCACTACTTGCTGAAACTGCTCTTCAAATGATAGTTTACATCAGTGTGACTCTGTTCTATAAGCTTTAGCTTTTACCCCTGTACAAAATGAGTATTGACAAGATATGCTCTGGAAGTCTATGGATTTTGCTGCGCTGAAAATGAAGTCATCCGTTAACTGTAAAGATGCTCTAAATGATTTGGATGCGGCACTTATTGAATTATTAAGTAACAGTTCAAAGGAATTTGGTATCTATGTTTAAGGTATGAAAAAGCCATTGGCATATGTGCCAAGTTCCTTCCTTTCCTTTTTCTTAGGTCAATTTCATCATAATTCATTATAAGTGTATTGATATACTTAATTATGTTTTGATCCGAGTGCAGCTCTCTGCCTGAATACTGGCCCTCGTTAGCCTTAGAAACCGACTTGGCTCTTCCAAATGCCATCAAAAACACAAATGATACTGCAACAGCAAATTAACCTCCTCGCCCCAACCCCTAAATAAATTACGAAGTCAGTCCTGCTGTTGATATTCTGCACTTTCGGGGAAGTATGTTGCTGAACTATCATTTACATAGTGAAAATAAACAAAATTGCAATTGTCAGATTTTTGCATCTTGTCCAATGTGAGAAGTTGGCCTGGTATATGCTGTTCACTAATTAAAGTGGACACCTTGCACCAGAACAATTCGACTCTTATGGTAGATAGGTTTAAGACAACCTTTATAGAAAGCTATCCTAGTGGTAGCTGTGGAGAGCAGCCTTCAGGCTAAGTCTTGAAGGAATGTAAAGCAGCTTGTTTTACCACACAATCTCTTGACTCACCAAATGAAAAGACACCACACAGGTATATATATCAAATATATATGTATTTATTAATAAACACTCTCTACTAATCTCTTTATGAGATTAGAGGTCAGGAACATATGTACAAGTCAAATATTATCAAGATAAGTTTAGCACAATCGAATATCACAATCTTTGATTGTCAGACCTAGGTCTAGGGCATCTAGAATCGGGGGACCCCCAAGAACCACCCCAGGTAGTTGTAGGAGACCCACAGGGGACGGACGCGGTGACCTGGCACCGGTGCGAATCCTGTACGAGTCTATGCACTCAGACGCGATTGGGATATCAATGTTAAAGGTCCCTTGCGTGTTTGAGGCGAACACACCGATCGGTCCTTGTACGAGTCGAAGGACGCGGTCACAGATAGAGATGCAAGGGAGATGGACGCGCTGTGTCTAACACAGACGCGAACCTTGTGCGAGGCAGTGCAATGGAGATCTCAGAGTTACAGGCCCTTTGTGTGTTCGAGGCGAACACCGATCGGACTCAGTACGAGTCGAAGGATACAGTTTTAGATAGTGTTGCAAAGGAGATGGACGCGGTGTGTCTAACACAGACGCGAACCCTGTACGAGTCAGCGCAATCGTCGCACTTGGAAAGTTAGAGTTTTAGGACACTTTTAGGGACGCTACAAGCAAGTCACTTACAGGGTAAGTAGTTCTAGGGCCCACACCCACAGGAGCACCGTAGTGCTGAAGTTACCTCACCCAGGGGAGCCGGGTGCATAGGTGTTCTTTGGTGTCGGGTCGGGTCGTGGCGTCGTTTTCAATGGGAGCCAGTGAAGACTTGCTGCTTGCGGCGACAGGAGAAGTGTCCGGAGGAATCCAAGCCAAGATTCGGAAGATGGAAGATCTGAAAGCAGAGGGGACAGTGTTCAAAGTCACTTGGCAGTGACTCGGGGCAAGGAAGAGGGATGCCCACCGTCGTCGCAAGGTTCAGGTCGTTCGCAGTTGCCTTGACTCTTCAGCCACGAGGTCCAGGAGGCATCGACGACGACCAAGAGCTGGATTCAGCGTGTCCCACGATGTCTGCAGCTTACTGCGGTGTCGGCGACTCGATCGGAGCCAACATGCCTTGGTAACAGCAAGTCTCAGGGAAAGTGTGAAGAGACAGAAGCGCAGACCAGCAAGGTCTGCGGGACTCACCCAGCAAGGGTAAGTCAGGGCAGGCCTGGAGCAACCAGAGGAGCCCTTTGGTTTCTTTAGAAAGTCTTCTGGTGACCCACAAGCCGGCTGGCAAGGGATCGCAAAGACGCCTTGGGAGGATTCGCTCACAGGGGCCCACGGCCACGCGGGACATGGTAGGCCTCTGATCTTAGGAGGGATTCCTGCTGGAGGCTGGGACCACACGTGGTCCAAAGCACAAGTTCGGAGAACGTTGTGAAGGGGTTGCACTCGACAATAGTGCACGGTACCCAGGGGTCGTGGTTCCTCGTTACTCTTGGGGTCCACTGGCCTCAGCTTCGCTGGGGACTCACGATGGCCTTTGAGAAGTCAGGAAATCCACTTCTTGGGCTGCAGGGACTTCGGACTCCGGCGGGAGCAGCGTAGTTTGCGACCATCGTTTGTAGTTTTTGGTGCCTGCCAAGCAGGGGAGTCACTCCTTGACTCCAAGGGAGATACTTCAGTCTTCCAAAGGTAGAGGAACGTCGAAGGTCCGGGATTCGTCTTCAGAGCGTCGTCCAGGGAAATCTAGGGTGCAATGCACCGGTTCCCCCTCTTATACCAGAAGAAAGGGAGGGACTAGCTCTATGACCCTACCTATGGGAGGGTCAGGGGAGTGGGTGGCTACACCCACTTCCCTTTGTCCAGTTTCGTGCCAGAGCAGGGACAGGTAGCCCCTGAGCCGGTTTGAACTGGCATATGCACAGAGGAGCCTTCTGCTCCCCCAGTGCAGGACTTCAAAGCACTCTAAGAGTGCACCCACCCAGCCCCAATACACTAAACCCTGTCTGGGAGGTGGTCACACCCCTTGGGACAGGATATCTATTGTTGGGCTTCCTCCACTGCGAGTGTTGGTCATCAGCAGGAGGGCAGCCCAGTGTCTGTGACTGGTGGCATCCATTTTGTGATGCCAGGGCTCTGCAGGATTCTACCGCGTTTCCACAGTAGGTACATGTCTATCCCTCTAGAAGGGTGGAATGCTACCCCCGCCGCCAGGACTGGCGGCGGGGGGGTAGTATTCCAAGATGTTTGACACCAAACACGACATGTTTCGATGCAGCCATTCCGAAGCTAGCATTTTACCGCGAGGATATAATGCACTTAAAAGTATATGGTTTAACCGCATCCACAAACAGCACCAGAGAATGGACTCTGAGAGCTTCAGAGGGGCCCTGCTCAGGCAGAGGCACCCCCTCACATAGAAGCCAAGCACCCTGCCCTCAGGATGGATAGGGCCTGCCTTAGGGGTGACTGATAGGGTTATATGTGTGTGTAGGAGAGATATAGGGAACCTATATCTCAGTGAGGGGTGCTAGCACTTCCTCACTCAGGCTGCAGTAGCAGGCCTGTGGTGTCAGATTTAGTCTGCTTCCCAGGGGTGGCATAATACATGCTGCAGCCCCTGGTTGGCCTGTGAAGTACCTATGCCCTTGGTACCTAAGGTACCATATACTAGGGACTCATAAGGTGCCACAGTATCCAATCACTAGTGCACCTAGAGTGCACTCCAAATCGTTTAGAGAGAACAGAGAGGCTGGGGCCCTGATTAGCAGGGTCCCAGCCAGACTACAGCCAGAAACCAGTGTAAACATCAGAAAGAAAGTGGGGGCAACATAAGAGGCAGATCCTACTCTCCTACACAACCCCCCCCAAACGCAGGGACACTAAACTAACCTTGACCAGTTGAGTCTTCGTGTTCAAAGTGGAAATACCTTGAGAGTCCATCTGCATTGGCATGTTGGGTCCCAGGTCTATGTTCCACTGCATAGTCCATCCCCTGTAGGGAAATGGACCACCTCAAAAGTTTTGGGTTTTCTCCTTTCATTTGTTTAAGCCATAGGAGGGGCTTGTGGTCAGTCTGAACTATGAAGTGAGTACCAAACAAGTATGGCCTCAGCTTCTTCAGGGCCCATACCACAGCAAAGGCCTCCTCTCTATAGCTGACCAACATTTCTCTCTAGGTGTCAGCCTTCTGCTAATAAAAGCTACTGGCTGGTCTTGACCTTCATCATTCAGTTGAGACAGTACAGCTCCCACACCCAGCTCAGAAGCATCTGTTTGGACAATGAACTTTTTGGTGTAGTCTGGACTCTGTAAGATGGGGGCAGTGCACATGGCCTGCTTTAGGTCTTCAAATGCCTTCTGACAGCTAGCTGTCCACTGAACCTTTTTGGCATTTTCTTTGAGGTCAGATCATTCAAGGGGGTCACTATAGATCCATATCCCTTGACAAACCTCCTATAGTACCCAGACAGGCCTAAGAAGGCCCTCACCTGTGTCTGGGTGGTTGGAGCAACCCATTCCATTATGGTTTGGATTTTGCTCTGTAAAGGCTGAACCTGGCCTCCACCTACAAGGTGGCCCAGGTACACTAACCTGACTCTGCCCTATCTGGCACTTAGTGGCCTTGATAGTGAGGCCTGCTTTCTGCAGGGCCTCCAAAACATTCCTGAGGTGGACCAGGTGATCCTGCCAGGAGGAACTAAAGACAGCAATATCATCTAGATAAGCTGAGCAATAAGTTTCCATCCCTGTCAGAACTTTATTCACCAACCTCTGGAAAGTGGCAGGTGCATTTTTCAATCCAAAGGGCATCACCACAAAGTGGTAGTGCCCACCAGGGAGTCGAAAATGCTGTTTTGGCTTTTGCATCATCAGCTAACCTGATCTGCCAGTAGCCAGCTGTTAGGTCAAACGTGCTTAGATACTTGGCTGAGGCCAAAGTATCAATCAGCTCATCTGCCCTTGGTATGGGATAGGCATCAGTCCTAGTGACTGCATTGAGGCCTCTGTAGTCTACACAAAACCT
Source organism: Calotriton arnoldi (assembly GCA_963921515.1). NCBI lineage: Eukaryota > Metazoa > Chordata > Amphibia > Caudata > Salamandridae > Calotriton > Calotriton arnoldi. The sequence goes on from CAWUFW010020783.1 coordinate 81,982, forward strand.
CATTTCTTTCTTACCACCCTGGGTATGAGGCTTGGGTACCAGGACTACTGGACTAGCCCAAGGGCTATCTGAAGGCTCAATTACACCTAGCTCCAACATTTTCTGGACTTCAGTCCTGATACAGTCCCTGACATGGTCAGGTTGCCTGTAGATTTTATTCTTGACAGGCAGACTGTCCCCAGTGTCCACCTCGTGGGTGCACCAGGAAGTCTGACTAGGGGTCAGGCTAAACATATGTCTAAACTGTTGCAGAACTTGTCTACACTCAGTTTGCTGATGGTCGGTGAGGCTGCTTGCCAAAGCAACACCATCTACTGACCCATCATCAGGGTTCTGAGAGAGCAGGTCAGGGAGAGGGTCACTCTCCTCCTCCTGGTCCTCATCAGTTGCCATGAGCAAGCCCATGTCAGCCCTGTCAACATATGGCTTTAATCTGTTGACATGGAGCACCCTCAGGGGGCTCCTGGGAGTTCCAAGATTCACCAGGTAGGTGACTTCTCCCTTCTGTTCAACTATTGTATGGGGGCCACTCCACTTGTCCTGGAGGGCTGCTGGGGACACAGGCTCCAACACCCACACTTTCTGTCCTGGCTGGTATACAGTCAGTACAGCCTTTGGTCATGCCAAGCTTTTTGTAATTCTTGGCTGGCCTCCAGGTTTTTGGTTGCCTTTTTCATGTACTCTGCCATCCGGGAGCGGAGACCAAGTACATAGTCCATCACATCTTGTTTGGGGGCTTGAGAGGTAACTCCCAGCCCTCTTTTACCAAACACAGTGGACCTCTCACAGGATGCCCAAACAGAAGCTCAAATGGGCTGTAACCAACCCCCTTCTGTGGAACCTCTCTGTATGCAAACAACAGGCAAGGAAGAAGAAGGTCCCATTTCTGCCTAAGCTTCTCTGGGAGTCCTTTAATCATTCCTTTCAAGGTTTTGTTGAAGCGTTCAACTAAACCATTGCATTGTGGGTGATAGGGGGTGGTGAACTTGTAAGTTACACCACACTCCTTCCACATTGCTTTTAGATATCCTGACATGAAGTTGGTACCTCTGTCAGAAATGACCTCCTTTGGAAAACCCACTCTGGAGAAAACTCCAATGAGGGCTCCTGCCACCACAGGGGCTGTGGTGGTCCTCAGGGTAATTGCTTCTGGGTACCTGGTGGCATGATCCACTACCACCAGGATAAACCTGTGCCCAGATGCAGTGTGAGGGTCAAGGGGACCAACAATGTCAATTCCTACCCTTTCAAAGGGTACCCCCACCACCGGTAGTGGTATCAGGGGGGCCTTTGTTGTGCCACCTGCCTTACCACTGGCTTGGCATGTGACACAGGAGCGACAAAACTCCTTTGTGTCCTCTGACATATGTGGCCAATGAAAATGTGGAACAAGCCTGTCCCAGGTCTTGTTTTGGCCCAAGTGTCCTGCTAAAGGGATGTCATATGCTAGGGTCAAGAGGAACCCCCTAAACTTCTGAGGTATTACCATCCTCCTGGTGGCTCCAGGGGCTGGGTCTCTACTCTCAGAATATAGGAGTCCCTCATCCCAATAAACTTTATGGGACCCACTAGCACTCCCAGCAGCCTCAGCAGCAGCCTGCTGTCTGAGGGGTTCAAGAGAGGGGCAGCACTGTTGTTCCTTATTCAGATCTTCCCTAGAAGGGCCCCCTGCCCCCAAGAACTCAGCCTGATCAGGCTCAAGTCCCTCTGGGGCAGTTCCTTCTTCAGGATCTGCTTCACCTCCCTCTGGGGGTGAATCTGTGATCTGAGACAGAGGGGAAGGCACTGCCTTTACCCTACTGCTCCTCCTCTTGGGAAGCATCTGGTCCATTGTTCCAGGATCCAGAGCTGGTTCAGTGTCATGCATTCTTGCTTGTGGCCTGGTCACAGCAAATACCTCTGCAGGGATGCCCAACATCTCAGCATGAGTCCATAACTCTACTTCAGACCAGGCTGAAGTCTCTAGATCATTGCCCAATAGACATTCAACAGGGAGGTCTGCACTGACTACAACCTTCTTGAGGCCAGTTACTCCTCCCCAGGAGAAATTCACAACTGCCAGACTATGGTTGGTCTTGACGTTGCTTGCATTGGTTACCTGGTACATTTCGCCCAGGATGATCTGTCCAGGGTCCACAAGATCCTCTGCCACCATGGTGACACTAGCACCTGTGTCCCTAAATGCCAAAGCCTGTTTGCCATTTATTACAGGCTGCTGTTTGTATTTGCCCAGATTACTGGGACTCACTAGGAAGGACAAATTAAGGTCTCCCTCACAAATCAGCATTGCCTGAGTGGGCACTCTGACTAGGTCAGAGTCCACTTCAGAACCCAGGGTCAACCCTACTACACCCGTATTCTGTGTACCACCTCCACCTGTAGCTGAGCTAGGGGGAACAGTTGCCTTAGGGGCAGGAGTGGTGGTGGTTTGGTCTTTGGACTTGTTACAATCAGAAGTCCAGTGCCCTTTCTGTTTACAGAATTTGCACCAGGGCTTCTTTTGGCCTTTTCCCTTGTTGGATTGTGACTCCCCACCAGATGCAGATTTTTGGGGCCCTTGTGAAGACTTCTGGTCTTTTGACTTATCCCCACCTTTCTCAGAGCCCTTAGGGTCTTGCTTCTTGGTGTCACCCCCTTGGTTCTGGGGTTTCTGCCTCACCCTGGTTCTGACCCACTTGTCTGCCTTCTTTCCCAATTCTTGGGGAGAGGTCAGATCCGAGTCCACCAGGTACTGATGCAACAACTGGTTCTGGCAATTATTAAGGATCTGTTCTCTCATCATCAGATTATACAATCCCTTGAAATCAGTAACCCTACTGCCAACCAGCCAACCCTCCAGAGCCTTGGTTGCACAATCAACAAAGTCAGTCCAGTCCTGAGTCTGTGCCTTCTGGGTGTCTCTGAACTTCAACCTGTACTGTTCAGTGGTTAAGCCAAACCCATCTATCAGTGCACTCTTCAGGACTTCATAATCATCAGCATCCTCTTCTCTAACAGTGAGGAGCTTGTCTCTACCATTATCTGAAAAGGAGAGCCACAAGATTGCTGCCCACTGCTTTTGGGGGACCTGCTGTACTCTACAGGCCCTCTCCATAGCAGTTATCCACTTGTGGATATCATCCCCACTCTGGTAGGGAGGAACAACCTTGCTCAGGTTCCTATGGTCTGGAATAGATTCTCTGCCTCTAGGGACACTGTTGCTGCCACCAAGGGGTTCTAACCCCTCTCGTCTAGAAGCTCTCTGGATCTCCAGGGCTTCTCTATCCAGTGCCATCTGCTTGGTTCTGAGGGCAACTCTTGCTTCCTCATACTGCAGCAGTTTGCACATTCTTTCAGAGGAGGTCTCTCTTATGGGAAAGTATGAGTTCCTCTGGTGGACAAATTCTCTGCCAGAGTGATAAGAGTGCTCACATTCCCTGGAAGGGGACCTATGCCTCTCATCCACTCTGTCAGTTCTCTTAGGGAGAATTCCTCTGTCCTTTTCAGGCCCCTTGAGGCCTGGCCCTTCAATCACAGAGTCCTGGTCATTTGGATTTTCATCATCTGACCCAGATACTGTAATTGACCCACCCACTGATTCAGACCCATTAGCTCCTAGAGCCAATCTAAGATCATCTGCTGTCAGCAGATCTATCAGGTGTAGGGTTGAGGGACTCTGTCCTAGCCTCAGGTGTCTTTCAACACACATGGCTCTCAAGTCAGAGAAAGCCATGTCCTTATACTGAGGCTGAGTGGATCCACTGGTTCCACCCTTCAAGGACATTCTAGTGTTGTGCAGTGTTGTACTACCTACACTAGTTTGTGGCCTACTGATACTAGCTTGAGCTGTAGAAAGGGTGTGCTATCCCTTGGCCCAGAGCTCTAAGTTCAGTAGAACTTATCGATACTAAGCTTGACTTTATATGTACCTTAAGTACCTATAGTGGTTTTCAGTTAGTAATTCAAATAGAGATTTTCTGGTAAAACAATAGCAAGCTGGAATCCCACACGCTGCCCACCAATGTGAGAAGTTGGCCTGGTATATGCTGTTCACTAATTAAAGTGGACACCTTGCACCAGAACAATTCGACTCTTATGGTAGATAGGTTTAAGACAACCTTTATAGAAAGCTATCCTAGTGGTAGCTGTGGAGAGCAGCCTTCAGGCTAAGTCTTGAAGGAATGTAAAGCAGCTTGTTTTACCACACAATCTCTTGAATCACCAAATGAAAAGACACCACACAGGTATATATATCAAATATATATGTATTTATTAATAAACACTCTCTACTAATCTCTTTATGAGATTAGAGGTCAGGAACATATGTACAAGTCAAATATTATCAAGATAAGTTTAGCACAATCGAATATCACAATCTTTGATTGTCAGACATAGGTCTAGGGCATCTAGAATCGAGGGACCCCCAAGAACCACCCCAGGCAGTTGTAGGAGACCCACAGGGGACGGACGCGGTGACCTGGCACCGGTGCGAATCCTGTACGAGTCTATGCACTCAGACGCGATTGGGATATCAATGTTAAAGGTCCCTTGCATGTTCGAGGCGAACACACCGATCGGTCCTTGTACGAGTCGAAGGACGCGGTCACAGATAGAGATGCAAGGGAGATGGACGCGCTGTGTCTAACACAGACGCGAACCTTGTGCGAGTCAGTGCAATGGAGATCTCAGAGTTACAGGCCCTTTGTGTGTTCGAGGCGAACACCGATCGGACTCAGTACGAGTCGAAGGATACAGTTTTAGATAGTGTTGCAAAGGAGATGGACGCGGTGTGTCTAACACAGACGCGAACCCTGTACGAGTCAGCGCAATCGTCGCACTTGGAAAGTTAGAATTTTAGGACACTTTTAGGGACGCTACAAACAAGTCACTTACAGGGTAAGTAGTTCTAGGGCCCACACCCACAGGAGCACCGTAGTGCTGAAGTTACCTCACCCAGGGGAGCCGGGTGCATAGGTGTTCTTTGGTGTCGGGTCGCGGCGTCGTTTTCAATGGGAGCCAGTGAAGACTTGCTGCTTGCGGCGACAGGAGAAGTGTCCGGAGGAATCCAAGCCTGGATTCGGAAGATGGAAGACCTGAAAGCAGAGGGGACAGTGTTCAAAGTCACTTGGCAGTGACTCGGGGCAAGGAAGAGGGATGCCCACCGTCGTCGCAAGGTTCAGGTCGTTCGCGGTTGCCTTGACTCTTCAGCCACGAGGTCCAGGAGGCGTCAACGATGACCAGGAGCTGGATTCGGCGTGCCCCACGATGTCTGCAGCTTACTGCGGTATTGCCAACTCGATCGTAGCCAACAAGCCTTGGTAACAGCAAGTCTCGGGGAAAGTGTGAAGAGACAATGGCGCAGACCAGCAAGGTCTGCGGGACTCACCCAGCGAAGGTAAGTCAGGGCAGGCCTGGCGTAACCAGGGGAGCCCTTTGGTTTCTTTAGAAAGTCTTCTGGTGACCCACAAGCCGGCTGGCAAGGGATCGTGAAGACGCCTTGGGAGGATTTGCTCACAGGGGCCCACGGTCACTCGGGACGTGGTAGGCCTCTGATCTTAGAAAGGATTCCTGCTGGAAGCTTGGGACACACGTGGTCCAAAGCACAAGTTCGGGGAATATTGTGAAGGGGTTGCACTCGACAATAGTGCACGTTACCCAGGGGTCGCGGTTCCTCGTTACTCTTGGGGTCCACTGGCCTCAGCTTCGCTGGGGACTCACGATGGCCTTTGAGAAGTCAGGAAATCCACTTCTTGGGCTGCAGGGACTTCGGACTCCGGTGGGAGCGGCGTAGTTTGCGACCGTCGTTTGTAGTTTTTGGTGCCTGCCAAGCAGGGGAGTCACTCCTTGACTCCAAGGGAGATTCTTCAGTCTTCCAAAGGTAGTGGAACATCGAAGGTCTGGGATTCGTCTTCAGAGCGTCGTCCAGGGAAATCTAGGGTGCAATGCACCGGTTCCCCCTCTTATACCAGAAGAAAGGGAGGGACTAGCTCTATGACCCTACCTATGGGAGGGTCAGGGGAGTGGGTGGCTACACCCACTTCCCTTTGTCCAGTTTCGCGCCAGAGCAGGGACAGGTAGCCCCTGAGCCGGTTTGAACTGGCATATGCACAGATGAGCCTTCTGCTCCCCCAGTGCAGGACTTCAAAGCACTCTAAGAGTGCACCCACCCAGCCCCAATACACTAAACCCTGTCTGGGAGGTGGTCACACCCCCTTGGGACAGGATATCTATTGTTGGGCTTCCTCCACTGCGAGTGTTGGTCATCAGCAGGAGGGCAGCCCAGTGTCTGTGACTGGTGGCATCCATTTTGTGATGCCAGGGCTCTGCAGGATTCTACCGCGTTTCCACAGTAGGTACATGTCTATCCCTCTAGAAGGGTGGAATGCTACCCCCGCTGCCAGGACTGGCAGGGGGGGGTAGTATTCCAAGGTGTTTGACACCAAACACGACATGTTTCGATGCAGCCATTCCAAAGCTAGCATTTTACCGCGAGGATATAATGCACTTAAAAGTATATGGTTTAACCGCATCCACAAACAGCACCAGAGAATGGACTCTGAGAGCTGCAGAGGGGCCCTGCTCAAGCAGAGGCACCCCCTCACATAGAAGCCAAGCACCCTGCCCTCAGGATGGATAGGGCCTGCCTTAGGGGTGACTGATATGGTTATATGTGTGTGTAGGAGAGATATAGGGAACCTATATCTCAGTGAGGGGTGCTAGTACTTCCTCACTCAGGCTGCAGTAGCAGGCCTGTGGTGTCAGATTTAGTCTGCTTCCCAGGGGTGGCATAATACATGCTGCAGCCCCTGGTTGGCCTGTGAAGTACCTATGCCCTTGGTACCTAAGGTACCATATACTAGGGACTCATAAGGTGCCACAGTATCCAATCACTAGTGCACCTAGAGTGCACTCCAAATCGTTTAGAGAGAACAGAGAGGCTGGGGCCCTGATTAGCAGGGTCCCAGCCAGATTATAGCCAGAAACCAGTGTAAACATCAGAAAAAAAGTGGGGGCAACATAAGAGGCAGATCCTACTCTCCTACATCCAACAGCTGCTCTTCCCCTTAGTATATTTTGTATTTTGTGCAGGGTATTCAAATTGCATATGTGTGTCTGTGTGTGTGTACATATATATGTCCGTTTCTCTCTATTTCGCCGTCAGGAGGTTGGAGAGCTGCTGGTTTCGATATATATATATATATATATATATATATATATATATATATATATTCACTGAAAAAACCATAGGTTTCAGGGGCGTTATAGTTAGCTGGACATTTCACTCGTACAAAACCATAGAAATTCCACTGTTATAGTTAGTTCAGCTAACTATAACTCGCGCCCACAATGCACTGCTCATGACGTCACATATTACATCATTCATGGCATGGTCAGTGACATCACTGATGACATCACTGATGACATCTGAAATGACATCACTGATGACATCACTGATGACATCATCCACGTGAAAATCTGATGCACCTCCTCACAGTCTAATATAACCTTTAATACACCCACTGTAAAATACAGACTACCATTTTCGAAACCATCGAGACACCAATACCAGTTACTACATACGCACTCTTTGATTCCTAGGTCTACACACACATCCACTCATTCACCCATACATTCAATTATATAAATGGCCCTTAAAATATATCAAAAACTATTTGTACCTTCACAATCCCTCTCCACCACCTTGTGACCACTGTACAGAGTTAATAGTGTTCCTACCCTCCCCGCTACTACTTTCTTTTCCCGTACTCCATTGAAGTGCGTCACAAAATGGTTCACAACAGTGAACCGTTCCCAGCCAATAATGAGTAAACTTGTACTAGGAACAGTTTAGCCAATAATATGTCCATGGTGTTCCGCAGAGGGGGAGGGAATAGCTGCCAACACTTCTCCTTTCAATGGTTTACAGCCAATGAACATTAAGCTTGGGAAGGTCCTGCTTGGAACACGTTACCCAATCAGATGTCTCTGATGCTCTGCGGAGGGGGAGGGAATGGCTAGCAACACTTCTACTTTCAATGGTTTACAGCCAATGAACATTAAGCTTGGGAACGTCCTGCTTGGAACACGTCAACCAATAACATGTGCCTGCTACTCCGCGGACGGGGAGGAAATGGCTGGCAACACTTGTACTTTCAATGGTTCGCAGCCAATGAACATTAAGCTTGGGAAGGTCCTGCTTGGAACACGTCAGCCAATCAGATGTCCCTGCGACTCCGCGGACGGGGAGGAAATGGCTGGCAACACTTGTACTTTCAATGGTTCGCAGCCAATGAACATTAAGCTTGGGAAGGTCCTGCTTGGAACACGTCAGCCAATCAGATGTCCCTGCTACTCCGCGGACGGGGAGGAAATGGCTGGCAACACTTATACTTTCAATGGTTCGCAGCCAATGAACATTAAGCTTGGGAAGGTCCTGCTTGGAACACGTCAGCCAATCAGATGTCCATGCTACTCCGCGGACGGGGAGGAAATGGCTGGCAACACTTCTACTTTCAATGGTTTGCAGCCAAGGAACATTAAGCTTGGGAAGGTCCTGCTTGGAACACGTCAGCCAATCAGATGTCCCTGCTACTCCGCGGACGGGGAGGAAATGGCTGGCAACACTTATACTTTCAATGGTTCGCAGCCAATGAACATTAAGCTTGGGAAGGTCCTGCTTGGAACACGTCAGCCAATCAGATGTCCCTGCTACTCCGCGGACGGGGAGGAAATGGCTGGCAACACTTCTACTTTCAATGGTTCACAGCCAATGAACATTGAGCTCGTTGTTGGAACACCTCAGCCAATTCAACGTTAATTTTGTTCCAGACACACGAACAGAACACGCCCTCCCACATAATATTAATTTTCGTGTAAGAAAGTGACACTTTCCGTGATAAAAGTGAACACCGCATTATAAGTAAACATTACTACGCATTATATTAAAGGAAGGCTACAATACGGCGCATTGTTATTTTCCCGACGGGATTTCCAGAGCCTACGCAACCTTGCCGCAATACCACGCACCGTTGTTCTGCGGACGTGATTTCCACGTCTGCGGACGTGATTTCCACAGCCTACGCAACATTCAAACTCCCTGCCTCTGCACCGTACAGACTGCTTAAACTAAGACCACAGTGTTCCTACTATACCCTCTTATACAATTTTTCTCTTTTTTTTCGCCCTACGCCTTTCAACTCAGTCACAAAATGGCTGTCAACACTTCCTAGTTTGAACAGTTCGCAACCAATGAGCCGTACGCTCGTGCTCGTAACGCCTCAGCCAATCAGATGTCAGAATTCTCAAATATCGATATCTGTAAATTTTGATATTTCTCTAAAACTATTGAACGGACTTACCCCATTTAAACAAAAGCGTGCTTTCTGGACCAAGACCTTTCTCCCTGCCAAATTTGGCGTAATTCCGTTCAGCAGTTTGACCTGTAGCCTTGTCTAAAGTTTCCTATGGAAATTGCATGGAGGAAACACGTTCTGGGACCCCCTTTTTTCTCAGCCCCCCCTTCACGAATCACCCCCAAACTTTCAGGATAGGAGCTCACCTGAAAAGAGGAACTTTTTGGAAAATTTCGTAAAGATTCGGCAAACGACGCCAAAGTTCTAAGCACATGAAAAAATGCTTTTCCTATGGAAACGTGGTCCTAACTATAACTATCTTCTGGTTCCATGTCGAGAAATGCTTTAAATAGCAGGGTCGTGTGTGTCTTAATTTTAATTTTAGTTTTGCACATATTACATGTCGAACCAATAGGCAATGTATACTAGTGAAGGGCGCCAAAAGTTAATTGCATAAAATGTTCCCACTTTGGTTGTTGGGGGAAGTTAGTTTTAACTTTCAAGGGTACTTTTCATCACCCGTGTCTTTAAAATGCACGGTTAAACATGTAGACAATATACTAGCATTATGCAAAGTTTAAAATATTAGATGTTTTTCCTGTCATTATATTTGAATATACTGCATAGGGTATTCATTGATGTAACGTGCTTACAAGTATTTCTTCCATGTCTACTCTAACCCATTGTGGGAAGGACTACATATATCTGCTTTGTAATAGCGCCTCTCAGATTGACAAAGACTCCTGCGGAGTCGAAACGCGTCTCTCGTTATCCTGGGTTGAGGGTGACCTGATTCATTAAAAGAAGCCTTTTAACCTACACTCTTGGGTCCGTGCCTACTTCGTTGGATTTCTGTCTGAGGAAGCTGGATTGTTGTGTTTATATATATATATATATATATATATATATATATATATATATATATATATATATATATATATATATATATATATATATATATATATATATATGTATATCAGAAGCACTCCACCCTTCGCCTGGCGATTTCTTCACTGAAATGGAGCACGGACCAGGGAGTAAGTGCTGGTAATTTCTTTATTCCATTACATGGCAGCCATGACGCGTTTCAGCCCCGGAGGGCCTTGATCACATGACGCGCATAACAGTCAACAGTTGATTTTTATACCATTTTTTTGCTCTATTTTAAAGTGACAAGTGCTTAAAAAGATTTGTAGCCATAAACATAGACAAAATGCTATATGTTTACATAATTCCGAATGCCTCCGTTTGTATATCACGACTAGTGCAGTATATACACATACAGTACAACTAATGCGATGTCATTATATGATCAGCATGACTTCGTAGAATTAATAAATCAATAATGGTTTAAATACCAGTTATTCAAAACATGTTTGGCCTGTCAACAGTTCAACATGCCTTACAATAAAAACAATTCTATTGTACATTGCCTGATAAGAACTGTGATAACAGAACATCATTGTAAAATACAAAAATGTGGCAAATACAGTACTGTTTAGACTGGGTAATCAGGATGAGCCCATCTTGAATCACTGAAGGTGCTTGCACAAACCGTTGTATCTGAAAATGCATTAAGTAAACATTGACTACTAAAGTGACAAAGTGCTGAACTTATTGTCTAAAGTGCCAGTGCTAAAAACCTCCTCTGTGTGAATTTGCTAAAAGAGTTAAAAAAATAAATATGGTCAATTAAAAGATTTTTTTGACTGTGTTATCGATTGGCGTGGCAGCAGTTTCCCAGATATTGCCTTGGGTTATAAACAATCATTGTATGAATACTTATGTTAGTTAAATCTAGAGATGTCCAAAGATGTTTGCCCTGTGGGCCCCTGGTTTCTGCTATAGGCATGTATAGAGATCCTCAGTGATGTTCAACCCCCCAGGATGCTTGGAGTCCAGCTCCAGGATGTATCGCGTCTCTAATCTGCGCAGGGCCTTCTTTCTGTTCCCACCTCTTTTGTTGGCTTGCACGGCATCAATCAGAAAATATTTGAGTTCTCTGGCCTCAGATTGATGTATTTCACCAAAATGGTGGGCCACCGGGTATGTTTGATCTTGATTTTTTATGGCTCTGACATGTTGCAATATCCTCTTGTGCCCCTGTAGTTTGGTACTTCCCACATACCTTACACCACAGGGGCACTCGAGCACATACACAACATGGTCGGTTTTACAGGTAAGAGCCTTATTAATAGTGTGCTCCTGTTTACTGAATGGTGTTGTATAGGTTGTTCTGTTGGTGGCATGCTGACAGGCTTTACATGATTTGCATTTGAAAAAGCCTTTTCTTTGGGCCAGCCATGTCTCAGGGGTTCTACTGACAGGGTTATTCTGCACCAAACAATCTTTCATGGAGGGGGCTCTACTATGGGTGATGGCTGGTTTTGCTGGTAGCAGGTGGCCAATCGTTGGGTCATTTAATACTATTGGCCAGTTTCTGCGAATAATGCGATTTATTGCTTTTTCTTGTTTACTGTACCCAATTATTATTCTAAAGGTTTCCCCTTCTGTATCTGGCCTGTCGTTGGCTGTTGTGGGTGCCTTAGTGGATGCTTGGCATTGGGTGTTTGAGTAGGTCTTCCCTATGCAGCGCCTGGCTCTTGGTGATAGCTGCATTAATGCACTTGCTGGTGTACCCTCTCTCAAGAAATCTGGCTTTGCTTGCTTGCTGTGCTGTCCATAGATCTTGTTGATTGCTACAGATTCTTTTCAGCCTAATCATTTCCCCGTAGGGGATGCTTTGAATGAGATGCCGTGGATGGGCACTGGTTGCGTGCAACACCGAGTTGCCGGCAGTGGGTTTTTTGTGTGCCCTTGTTTCCATTTTGCCCTCTTTAATATATACCTGGACGTCAAGAAAGGTTACTGTGTCTGCACTAATATTTGCTGTAAACTGCAGATTAATGTCATTCTTATTCAGATCATCTATAAAACTTTGTGCATCTGGCACGGTCCCGTGCCAAATTAAAAACAAATCATCGATAAATCTTAACCACAATTTTACATTATTGTGCATAATCGCCTCAAACGTTTTTGTAGGACCAGCTCCTCCTACCAACCCATGTGTAGGCAAGCATAGCTAGGGAGAAGCTGGCCCCCATAGCTACCCCTCGTAACTGTTGGTATAAGGCTCTCTGAAATAGAAAGATATTATTGTTCAAGCAGAAGTCAATCATGTTGATGAGCATTTTACTGTGCTGCTCATGTTGGGCAGGTCTTTTTCTAAGATAGTGTTGAACAGCCCTTATTCCATCTTTGTGATTAATGCTTGTGTAGAGTGCCGTTATGTCCATAGTTATTAGTAAAAAATCGTTTTGCCACTTAAAATCTTGAATTTTAGCTAAAAAGTCTCCAGTTTATTTTATATAGGAGGGAAGTTGCTGGACATGCTCTTGCAAGAAGTGGTCCACATATTGTGATGTTTTCTCTGTCAGACTGTTTCTTGCAGAAATTATTGGCCGTCCTGGGGGCTTGAGTGGGTTCTTATGCAGCTTAGGGATGAAATAGATGACCGGTGTTGTTGGTGTGTCATTTAAAAAAAATTTATATTCATCCATTGTTAGCAAACCTGCGCTTTTCCATGCTAGTATTTTATTGTAGTATGCATTGTAGGTTGCTTTTAGAGAAAGCATGTCACACTTACGGTAGCAATTACGATCTGATAGTTGCCCCGTGGCTTCCTCTATGTACTCTTTTTTCCCCCAGATGACTAGATTGCCTCCTTTATCAGCATTTCTTATAATTATCTGGGTGTTGTTTTTCAATTTCGCCATGAGTCGGTGGTATTGGACCTCCTGTCTGTTCGTTTTTTCTCTTTTGTTTCCTCTTATTTTGTAGTTGAGCCGTTTGATTCCTGCTATGGTTTGTTCGTGAAATATGTTGATTGAATCTCTTGCCGTGATTTGAGCAAATGTTGATTTAGGTTTAAAGGAAGTGGTGGTAGCGGTCTGTTGTTCATTCCTGCTGTAGGCTAAATCTTCTGTTGGTGTTGGTATTTGGCTATCCACTCCCTGTTGTATAGTTTCTTGGGCCAGTTCCTGTAGAACCCTTAATGTTGGCAGGTCTGAAACAGTTAAATTGTGTGGGGGCGAGGGTTGTGGTAGTTCGATATTTAAGTTTGTCTGTGTATCATTATTTACCTTCTCCCTGAGTAGATGAAATTTCTTAAGTTTGAGTTTTCGTACCCCCTTGAAGATGTCCATTCTCGTTGCTGCATAGTTAAATGTGCTCTCAGGACAGTATGAGAGCCCGAGGGACAATAACTGTTTCTCTGCTTTATTAAGATCCACGTTAGCTAGGTTAATTACTGTGTTGTCGGAGATTGTATCGCTAGTTATTTGCGTTTCCATCTGCGCACATTTTGTCTTTTTTGTTCTCCTTCGCTTGGCTTTTCGCCTCTCCCTGCCCTTGGTTGTTCTATTTTTCCCTGTCTGTTCTGCTGCGGTCGAGGTCGTAAAGTTTGTCTTCGTTCCAAGCATAAAAAATCAAGTTCTTCTTCTAGTGACAGTTTTGATGGAACTTGCGCGCCTCTGATATTTCTGGAGTCTAATTCGGTTTCACTCTCCAGGGCAGAGCTTAAGTCCGAAGTAGAGGAGCCTGCATGTCTCCCCCTGTTGCTCACAGCATTCGTTTTGGCAGCGCTTGCTCCACTGTATTTTGAAATTTTAAGAGAATCATATTTTTTTGCAAACGTATATATATACACGCACACACACACACATATATATATATATATATTCACTGAAAAAACCATGGGTTTCAGGGATGTTATAGTTAGAAATTAGCATTTAAAAAACCTTTGAAATTCACTGAAAAAACACAGGTTTCAGGGACGTTATAGTTATTTGGACATTTCACTCATACAAAACCAGAGAAATTCAGCTGTTACAGTTAGCTGAGCTAACTATAACTCGCGCCCCGCAATGCACTGCTGATGATGTCACATATTACATCACTCATGACATGGTCAGTGACATCACTCATGACATCTCAAATGACATCACTGATGACATCACCGATGACATCATCCAGTGACTGTGTGTTTCTGTAAAGTTTAAATATGTTTTATATATATATAGGCCAAGGTGTAATGAAGAATGAGTGGGTGTATGAGTGTCTGTACGGATGATTTGTTGTGTGCGTGACTGATTGTATAAGTGAGTGATTAAACGTGTCTTAGTGAATGTATGGGTGAGTGAATAATCTGTGTAAATGTGTGTATCAGTCTGTCAGTTGCTGTGTAAGTGGCTGCATGGGTTGGTGAGTAGGTACATGAGTGTCTATATGGGTTATTGATTAGTTTTCTTAGTACCTGTATGGGTGCCTGAGTGTCTGTGTGGGTGGGTGAGAGGCTGTGTGACTCCCTGCATGGATGTATGAGTGGGTGAATCCCTGGGTGTATGCTTTCATGATTGCATCTGTGAGGGACGGTATGGTTGAGTGAGTGTGCGTATGGCTTTTTCGGTGAGTGTATGGATGTCTCAGTAGTATATGGGTGAGTAACTGCATATGTGAAAGGCAGTATATTTGAGTGTTGGAGTATATAAGTGACTGTGTGAGTGAATGTGAGAGTGGCTAGATGGGTGAGTGTGTGCTTCTGTGAGTGATTGTAGACGAGAGTAAGTAGGTGTTAGTATATGTATGAATAAGTGAGGTGGTGTGTGTATAACTGCATAGGTGAGTAAATGGCAGTGTGATTGATTCTTTGGGTGAATCACTAGGTGTGTGAGTAACTATGGGTGAGTGGTGGTGTGTGAGTGTCTGTAAGGGTGTATGAGTGCATATATCAGTGGCTGCATTGATGAGTGACTGCGTGTATGATTGACTGTATGAATGAGTGGATGTTTGTGTAGACCTATGAATCAGTTAGTGGGTATGTACTAACTGGAATTGGTGTGTCTATGGTTTCGAGAATGGTAGTCTCTATTTTAGAGTAGGTGTATGAAAAGTTATATTAGGGTGTGAGTAGGTGCATCAGATATTAAGTGGATGATGTCATCAGTGATGTCATCAGTGATGTCATTTGAGATGTCATCAGTGATGTCATCAGTGATGTCACTGACCATGTCATGAGTGATGTAATATGTGATGTCATCAGCAGTGCATTGCTGGGGCGCGAGTTATACTTAGCTCAACTAACTATAACAGCTGAATTTCTCTGGTTTTGTACGAGTGAAATGTCCAACTAACTATAACGTCCCTGACCCTGTGGTTTTTTCAGTGAATTTCAAAGGTTTTTTAAATGCTAATTTTTAACTATAACGTCCCTGAAACCTATGTTTTTTTCAGTGAATTTCAAAGGTTTTTTAAACGCTAATTTCTAACTATAACGTCCCTGAAACCTATGGTTTTTTCAATGAATTTCAAAGATTTTTTAAATGCTAATTTCTAAGTATAATGTCCAAAAAATACTTTTTCTTAATTCTTAAATTTTTATAAAAATAATGTGATGTTTTCTCTTTTCTAAAATATGAATTTACATGTTTTTTTATAAAAAGTGGATTCGCGCACCGTTTGTGTACCATTCTCGGTGGGTGCGCGAACCCAAGAATTTTGCCACCATATTGGTTAAGTCGTGTGCAATGCGCGCTCCGTATGCGAAGGGTGCGGGGTTCTCGGCCCCGCATAACGTCACGTACGTATTTCCGGGGGTCGCGCCAGGTGCGCGAATCCACCGTAATTTTTTTTGTTTTAAAAGTATATGTATAACTTTAATATGTATATTATACCAAAAAATTATTTAACATAATTGTAAATATCATATATTTGTAATTGTAATAAAGATATATTATTTTTAAATATATTTTTCGGGAATCGCGTCGGGTGCGCGCTGGTTGCTGGACTTCAAAAGAAACTATTTCATTGGTTAAGAAGCTTTTGATTCTAGAACTTGAAGGACCCCACCCCTTTTTTTCATTCTTTCGAGTGCATCTCAGCAGACACACCTGTTGTCTTCTGCTCCTCTTCTTTGCCTTTTTTTGGTGTTTTTTTTTATTCATCTAAAAATGGCAGCTGGCAATGCACCTCAGCAGCTGCCACCTGAAGAGGAAGAAGACTTGGAGGAACCCATCAAGACCAGGTACGAAAGTATCATTTGGGCATTTTTCTCCATACCACCTGGGGTGAAAGAGGTGAATGCCCGTAAAGTGACCTGCACAATTTGTGAGAAAGTCCTCTCATGAGGTTCAGAAAAGAAGTATTCTTGCAGGACGTCATCCATGCTAAAGCATTTGCAAACAATGCACCCTCGGCGTCTCACAAGAGAACAACTTCAACGGGAACAACAGAAGCAGGCAACTGACAACAACGCTGCTGGACCAAGCACCTCATCTGCTTCTACAACAACTGGTACATCAAACATCATCCCTGACTTTGCCAGAGTGGAGCAGCGTTGTGTGAAAAGTAAAAAGGTCTTATGTTTTGGTGAGCAATCACTGGATGCCCTCCTGGTTGCCATTAGGAACCACCACTGTTAATTTTTTTTTTTTTATGCAATGACTTCCTAATTGCATCATTTTTTTAACATTTTCACCGTTGGTTCTGTTTATTTTTTCATTAAAAAAAAAAACACCCCAAAAATTCAAAAAAGAGTTAAAAAAACAAAAAAAAAATATACAACAAAAAAAGAAGAAAAAAATGGTTCTTTTCAGAACCGCCTATTTGGTTAGAAATAGATACATTTGTAAGTGTTGTATGAATTGTGGCAAGTGGAATATATGGAGAAGTGTATGGGTAGTGCATGTGTGATTGCATGACTGCATGTGTAGTGCTTGGGTGATTGCAGAAGTTCATGTGTACTACCTGAGTGATTGCATGAGAACATGGGTAATGCCTAGGTGATTGTAAGAGTGCATGGGTAATGTCTACGTGCATCAAGGAGTGCATCAGTAGTGCCTGTGTGATTGCATAAGTGCATAGGCAGTGTCTGGATGATTTTATAAGTGCATGGGTACTGAATGGGTAATTATATGAGTACAGGGGTAGTGCTTGAGTTATTGGTCAAGTGCAAGAGTAGTGCCTGGGTGATTCAAGGAGTACATGGATAGTGCATGGCTGATTGGAGGAGTGCATGGGTAATGCCTAGGTGCACTGAGGAGTGCATTAGTAGTGCCTGGGTGATTGCATGAGTGCATAGATAGTGTCTGGATGATTTTATAAGTGCATGGGTACTATCTGAGTAATTGAAAGACTGCAAGGGTAATAGCTAGGTGATTGCATGAGTGCAGGGGTAATGTATGGGTCATTGGAGGAATGCATCTGTAATGCCTAAGTGATTGCATGACTGCACGGATAATGTGTAGGAAATTGGAGGAGTGAATGACTAATGACTGGCTGATTGCATCACTGCAAGAGTAATGTGTGTGTCATTGTATGACTGTAGTGGTAGTGCGTGAGTGTTAGAAAAAGTGTACAAGTAGTGTCTGGGTGATTTTTTAAGTGCATGGATACTGGCTGGATGATTGGAGGAGCACATGAATACTGCCTGGGTGATTGCAGCAGTGCAAAACTACTGCCTGGGTTATTCTATAAGTGCATAGCTATTGCCTGGTTGATTGCATGAGTGCAAGGTTAATGTCTGGGTGGTTGCATGACTGTAGTGATAGTGCCTGGGTGATTGGAAAAGTGTATAAGTAGTGCCTGGGTGATTTTTTTAGTGCATGGGTACTGGCTGGATGATTGGAGGAGTGCATGGATGCTGCCTGGGTGATTGCAGCAGTGCAAGAGTAGTGCCTGGGTTACTGTATGAGTGCATAGCTAGTCCCTGGGTGATTGCATGAGTGCAAGAGTAATGTCTGGGTGGTTGCATGAGTGTAGTGGTAGTTCCTGGGTGATTGCAGAAGTCCATAAGTAGTGCCTGGGTTAATGCATGAGTGCATAGGAAGTACCTGCATGATTTTAAAAGTGCATGAGTGATTGAAGGAGTGCATGGGTAATAGCTAGGTGATTACATGAGTGCAGGGTAAATGTCTGGGTCATTGGAGAAATACATAGGTAATGCCTAAGTGATTGCATGAGTGCAGGGGTAATGTGTAGATAATTAGAGGAGTGCATGGCTAATGCCTAAGTGATTGCATAAGTGTAGAGTTAATGTCTGCGGGATTAGAGGAGTGCATAGTTAATGCCTCAGTAATTCCATGAGTGTAGGGGTAATGTCTAGCTAATTGCATGAGTGTACAGGTAGTGCCTGGGTGATTGCAGGAGTGCATAGGTAGTGTCTGAGTGATATTATAACTTGAAGGGTTCTGGCTGGGTGATTGGAGGAGTACAGGAGTAGTACCTGGGTGATTGAAAGACTGCATAAATAGTGCCTGGGTGATTTTATAAGTGCATCTGTACTGCCTGAATGAATAGAGCATTGTATAGATACTGCCTGGATGATTGAAAGAGTGCAAGGGTAGTGTCTGGGTGATTGCATGACTGCAGGGGTAATGTTAAGGGGATTGGAGAATTGTATAGTTGCTACCAGGGTGATTGGAAGAGTGTACGGGTAATAATGTCTAGCTGATTGCATGAGTGTACAGATAGTGCCTGGGTGATTGGAGGAGTACATTGGTAGTGTCTGGGTGATATTATAAGTGTATGGGTACTGGCCAGGTGATTGGAGAAGTGCATGAATAGTGCCTGGGTGATTGGAGGAGTGCAAGGGTAGTGCCTGAGTGATTGGAGGAGTGCATGGGTAATGCCTGGCTGATTGAAGGAGTACATGGATAGTGCATGGCTGATTGGAGGAGTGCATGGGTAATGCCTAGATGCATTGAGGACTGCATTAGTGCCTGTGTGATTGCATGAGTGCATAGATAGTGTCTGGATGATTTTATAAGTGCATGGGTACTACCTGAGTAATTGAAAGACTGCAAGGGTAATAGCTAGGTGATTGCTTGAGTGCAGGGGTAATGTAGGGGTCATTGGAGGAATGCATCTGTAATGCCTAAGTGATTGCATGAGTGCACGGATAATGTGTAGGTAATTGGAGGAGTGCATGACTAATGTCTGGCTGATTGCATCATTGCAAGAGTAATGTCTGGGTCATTGTATGACTGTAGTGGTAATGCGTGAGTGTTAGAAAAAGTGTACAAGTAGTGTCTGGGTGATTTTTTAAGTGCATGGGTACTGGCTGGATGATTGAAGGAGTGCATGCATACTGCCTGGGTGATTGCAGCAGTGCAAAACTACTGCCTGGGTTATTCTATAAGTGCATAGTTAGTGCCTGGTTGATTGCATGAGTGCAAGATTAATGTCTGGGTGGTTGCATGACTGTAGTGATAGTGCCTGGGTGATTTGAAAAGTATATAACTAGTGCCTGGGTGATTTTATTTAGTGCATGGGTACTGGCTGGATGATTGGAGGAGTGCATGGATGCTGCCTGGGTGATTGCAGCAGTACAAGAGTAGTGCCTGGGTTATTGTATGAGTGCATAGCTAGTGCCTGGGTGATTGCATGAGTGCAAGAGTAATGTCTGGGTGGTTGCATGAGTGTAGTGGTAGTTCCTGGGTGATTGCAGAAGTGCATAAGTAGTGCTTGGGTTAATGTATGAGTGCATAGGAAGTACCTGGATGATTTTATAAGTGCATGGGTACTGCCTGACTGATTGAAGGACTGCATGGGTAATAGCTAGGTGATTGCATGAGTGCAGGGGAAATGTCTGGTCATTGGCGGAATGCATAGGTAAGGCCTAAGTGATTGCATGAGTGCAAGGGTAATGTGTAGATAATTAGACGAGTGCATGGCTAATGCATAAGTGATTGCATAAATGCAGAGGTAATGTCTGCGGGATTAGAGGAGTGCATAGTTAATGCCTCAGAAATTCCATGAGTGTAGGGGTAATGTCGAGCTAATTGCATGAGTGTACAGGTAGTGCCTGTGTGATTGCAGGAGTGCATAGGTAGTGCCTGAGTGATTTTATTACTTGAAGGGTTCTGGCTGGGTGATTGGAGGAGTACAGGAGCAGTACCTGGGTGATTGGACGACTGCATAAATAGTGCCAGGGTGATTTTATAAGTGCATGTGTACTGCCTGAATGAATAGAGCATTGTATAGATACTGCCTGGATGATTAAAAGAGTGCAAGGGTAGTGTCTGGGTGATTGCATGAGTGCAGGGGTAATGTTTAGGGGATTGGAGAAGTGTATAGGTACTACCTGGGTGATCGGAAGAGTGTAAGGGTAATGTGTAGCTGATTGCATGAGTGTACAGATAGTGCCTGGGTGATTGGAGGAGTACATAAGTAGTGTCTGGGTGATATTATAACGGTATGGGTACAGCCTAGGTGATTGGTGAAGTGCATAGATAGTGCATGGGAATGTGGGAATTCTGCCTAACTGTATCGATGAGTTTAGGGTAGTGTTTGAAAAAATGGATGAGTGCAGTAAAACCGACTGTAAACATTAGTTCATATTATCGTGCTTATTACATTATTTCATCTTACCTTCTTTATTAAAAAAGAATACCAAACTCAGTTAAACTATTTTACAGTAGTTTTGTTGTAAACTGAATTTAAAATCTTTTCAAACTTTAGTATTACTTTCTGTAAAAAAAGTATGAAAAACTGTTATTACATATAATATTAACTTTTAAGAACACAACATAATTTTACAATTACATAACATATTCAGTTTCCTCCTTTTTCTGTTCTCAGATTCTACTGAATATCATCATACACAGTGATTTCAATGTAGATCATCATATAACAGCGGGGAAAAAAATACAATCAATGAGATTGTAAAAAACAAACAAATCTGCGTTGAAAATATTTACAACAAGTTCAACTATCTATTTACCTATCTATAGTTTCTAAATTACATTCTTCAACTACATTAAATCATTTATTTCTCTGAAGTACATTTTCTAAAATATACACTCTCATTTACATCGCGTATAATATAAAGATCAAATATATAAACTACTTCTTTCAAACACAATTTTTCAAATGCAATAATAATTAGCACAAACAATTATTCAAACAGTAATTGTTCACATCTTCCCAATAGGCTGAATAATGTTTACAAATCCATTTGCATTGAAAATATCCAAAATAAACTCATTAATTCGTGTTCACATCTTCCCAATAGGCCGAATGATGTTTTCAAAACTTTGGCATAAAAAATATAAGATATGAATTGGTTAATTCGAAAGGCAACTTACATTTGAATTCCAAATGGGCATCATTGCAATGTGTCCATCCTTTATTGCACTTTAAATACACAGTATAGTGTCCAGATGTTGTAGTAGGTCCATCATGGAAAATAATAGCCACTGCTTTAAAACTTCTTCCTGAAATTGATACTTGACTTGCCACAAATTTTTTAATTTTGGTTTCCAATTTTCTTCCATTTGCTCTACAACGTTGTAGCATTAAAATGACATATTTTCCATATCTGTCTATATGTAATGTTGACAACATGTCTGATTTACAATGAGAGCATTTCATATCTTGGTTAGCTGTTTTTACTAATTTGTCAAAAGACACTGATTTGCTATCTGTTATCGTCAAGTATATGAATCGTTCAGTGTCTATTTCAGTGGTAGAAGAAAATGAACACTCTTCACATTTATGATCCCATCTGTAACTTAGTCCAAATACATTTTCAATTTCTATTCCTTCATCTTCCAATACTCCAAGCATAAACATAAGAAATTCTTGTGCATCTTGTTGTATATTCAATGTAAATTTCAATGAACCAGTACATATATCCAAAAGATTCCGAATTCCAGAAGCAGTATAGATTTTAGTTCTATCAGTTACCAACTTTTGAAAAATATAATGCAGTAAAGAACACAATCTTTTTCTCGATTTTCCATAATTTCATGATGAAGATCCTCTAGATAAAAGACAACATTTACAATTACATTAGTGTAGCAGTTGATACCTGAACTATTTTCTAACTGGTATCCTACAATATCATCAACAGTGTCCATTTTTATTTTCTTGCAGCTTCATCATTCTCTTGAATTGTTTTCCTTTTTTGAATCTCACTAGAATGTTTGTCATATTTCCATTTTGAACACATTACACGTTTCTCATATATGGGATATTCACCTAAGTTAGGAGCATAAAGTCTTCTTAACCGATTACACTCTCTTACACAATTTGCATCAGCACTAATCTTTTTCTCATCAAAATCAATCAACTACAAACCAGATAATGTTCTTACTCGAGACAATGCAACGTATGCCATGCCCTCTTTAAACACTGTACTTCCAATATTTACCAAAGCACTATCTACACTTAAATCTTGAGATTTATGAATGGTTACTGCATATGCTAAAGAAAGAGGAAACTGTTTTCTACGAACATACAAGTCTTTTACAAGCAAAAACTAACAGCACAACGTCCAATCTGTTTTACCTCTTCAATCTGATCAAATTTAATCTTCAAAAATTCAATTCCATCTCTGTTCTGAAAATTTACAAAATTAACAACTTTTCCCATTGCCCCATTTACTAAACCTTCTACTACATTCAAATTATGCCGTAAAATTACCAGACAAGTTACACATACATATAAAGTCTTTTCTAAACCTGCAGTCTTAGACACCGACTTTTCCAAAGAATCCAATTTTGACTGTAATTTCTCTGAGAGAAGAATAGTAACTCCTTTGTGTTCCATTTTATCAATAGCTTCCATTTTCACTATTGGTTGTTTTTCCAATTTCAAGAGTTCTTGATTGAATTGATTGAACACTTATGCAGTGTAGGCATTAGGCAAACTATAGACTTCTTTTCTCCAATTTGTTTGTACATTATTTCAGGTGCTATGTTTTCATTTGCAAACAAGTTCGTTAAAAGCCGACTTTCTAAAGCTTTTTACCATGTTTTGCCAAAACACCAATTCTTATATCTTGAAGAATGTTTCCATAATGTCCATCACTTGCTTGTCGCATATTCATAATAAGTTCTTTATATTCAAAATGAGACCAAATGTTGACATTTCCAATACTTCCCAAAGATTTCCAAGTGTCTTCATGGACAAGTGTTTTAAAAACAGGTTGCCCTTTTACAGGAGTAAGTTGCAGTAGGTCGCTGAATACAATTTCATGTTTTCCTCCAAATAGAACATCATAATCTGCTTTTAAAATCTGTTGCATTCTTAAATGTACAAAGGCAAGCATTAAGTTTGAGACCATGCTCACCTCATCAATGATTAGAAGTTTAATGTTCTTGAGTACTCTTGAAACTTCTTAACAAGCTTCTCCAGATAGCTTGTGATATTCCAACTTATTTTTATGTTCAACTGGTAGCATGAGTAATCGATGTTAAGTAATCCCTTTAATGTTGTGTGCTGCTAACCCAGTTGGAGCGGTTACAACACAAGATAAATGTGATTCAGTGGTTTTGTGTAGATAACTGGTCAAAACTTTAATTAAGAAAATCTTTCCTGTTCCAGCTTGCCCACTGATATACATTCGAATAGGTTTAAATGATGTACATTGGCATTCTCTTTTTTCATGCAGTAAACCATGCTGTATCTGTTGTGTCACTTGCTCATATATTTCTATTTGTTCAATATTTAGTTCTTCTTCCAAGTTTCCCACGTCAATAATTACCTGTTGTGCTTGTTGCATTGCCGTTTCTACTTCATTAATGGCTATTGCTGCTTCATTTTCAAGAATTGGTTGTCCTAGTGGCTCTTGACTTAGTGGAGCAGAACCTTGACTATCTTGAGAACTGACTCGAGCTATTTCAGCTGCAATAGTAGTTTCTTGTTCAATCTCTTCATTTAACATTTGTAGATAATTTGGAAAAATTGTGCATTGAATGCTATCTTTACAAGCATTAAAAGAATCTTCATAGCAGTCAAAATCTCCAAGTAATTCCATTTCACTACGCCAAGGCTTGAAGAGTTGCAGAAGTGCTAAATAGAAAAATTCCCTTTTATCTGCAGTTTCACAACTGAGTTTCCTGTGGTTAATAAGATTTCCTTTGGCATGTTTTACCAAACATCCATCACATCCAATTACTGCATATTTTTCTTCATTTATATTTTCTGTAACATTTCTCTTAAAACTGTAATGTTGCAGTACTACATAGAGACATATGTTTTCCAGATGTGGACTCCGTTTGGGATAGTACGTATCCAACATATTAGTTTTAACAATATCTGTACTTTCTGGTTCATTCAATGCTAAGTATTCAATTTCTTGTACAGATTTCAATACTCGATTTCGTGTTGCAGCAAGACCTAGACTTACCCAAATGATTTCTCTTGACTTTGAATATAAACTTGCAGAGGTCAACCGATCCGAACATTCGTAGGATCCAATCTCTCGATGGGAAAGCATCTTCAAACTAAAGCTGTACAATTTATTACTAAGAGTCTTCTCTTGTGAAATTTCTTCCCACATTTCTTTCAACTCCGTCTTTTCAGATTTGGTTATATATGATGTAACATGGCAAGCAACAGCAATCGAATTATCTGCAACATACTGGATATCAATGTTTGCATTCCACATTGTCAAAATCACTGGATTAATATACTTTGAATCTTCAGTTCTTTTTATGTTGTAAGTATTCTTCGGAAATTTTTGAGATATAGTATGTCTTACTGCTGACATGAAACGGACGTGGGAATCCAAAACAACATTTCGCATAAAAATTTCCCTTTGACATGTATTTCCGTCAACAATATTTTCCACATCGATGACTTTGAAACCGTAAAACTTGTTGTCTTAAGCTGTTATCTCCTTTTTTTGGAATGGCACAGGTAACATAGTCTTAAATGAAAGACAAAACAGTTTCCTCAGAATCGGTTCCAAATTTAGGTGCATTCTTGATCCATAATAGCATGTGTATATAAGGAGCACCTCTGGCTTGGTACTCCTTTCTCCAAAAGAAATCAATAACTTCTCCAAGAGGTGGATTATTTTTATTGCAGATAAAAGACATCATAGCTTGAAACCTATGATTAAAATATCTGGACACATTTACAGGATCCAACGAACACAGTTCTCCAGCTGTCTTCAATTCAATGTTTTTTACATTTGAATTTGCTTCTCGGAGAAATTCAAGTAAATCGTCCCATGCGTATTCAGCACAGCCAAGTGTAACAAACCACGTAGGGGTTCCTAAGTTCCTTAACATACATTTAAGTTCTCCGTGACGACGATACCAATACTCATTAGTACCACGTTGACGAGCCATCAAATTAATTAACTGAGATTCTAAATGATCGTCTCTTTGTTAAACTTTGTCCAAAAATTCTTTTGCAGAAAGATGTGTAAGATGAACTCCTGTTTTTAATATGTGTTTCACTGCATATGAAAGTCCATACAAGTCACTTTTAAACAGAAGATGAAATATATATGGAATACACTGTCGAAATCTGTGATTTTCTGAGTACAATCTTGTCGCACGATATTCTGAAGCTGGAATCTGTACTGGTCGTTCATCATATCGTCCACCTTTTCCAGTGGGGAAGAGCTGTGGAAAACAACGAGCTTCTAAACTTTTTTCCAATACACTCATGGGAGTTCCCTTCACTTTCTTCATTTGAAATAATTCAACAGTGTTTCCTATCACTTCTTTTGAATGTACAGGATGTATACCGTAATGTTCATACATTTCTTCACACCTGGACTTGTCTACTTTTTCTATTTGGCCAGTTGAAATTTCTGTATCATCTTCTAAACATATTTCCTGTTCTTCCACATTCACAGTTTTATAATAAATATTGTTCTGTACAAGATATAATGTAGCCTTTTGAAGTTTGGTGACATCTACTAACTCTTGCCATATTTTCCGACTCTTTGTTGGTACACCATTAACTAGAATAACTACAGGTTCACTTTCCTCTCTCTCTACACCAAGAGTTTCAATATTTTTCTTAAAATCTAAAGGGGAATACACAACTGTTCCTTTTAAACCTCTTTGTAAATCTGTTGGAAGCAGCTTACCTGTTTTAGGCTCCATATGAACTATAGCCTGAAACGGGTGCACAGATTGAATAAGAATGGACTCATACGTATTTAAATCTACCAGTTCCGGAGGAATAGCTACCAACTCTAGGTTATTATGTACAGCTCTAGCTGGCATTTTATTCTCTTCTAATTTGTTGTAACAATATTTACAAATACGTTGATCACTACCCAAATCAAAACGACCTTCCACCAACAAATAGGCACCAAATTGCTCCCACTTATCATTGTTTTCCTTTTCACTTTTTAAATACACATCAACATTCCAAGTTTGACTTCTATAGTGAGTACGTCGACAACAAATACAAACATAGTTTGGTTTTTCACAAGAAACTACCTTAAGCTTTGTAATTTCTTCTGCAAACTTCTCAGTAGTACTATCTTCCACCTCTTCTTCAACACCTACACTTATCAAACTCTCACTTTCTCTACACTCCTCTTCGGGACCAAAGAAACGAAACTGTATAACATCAGAAACTTTTTTTACATCCAATACTGAACCATGCAAAAGAGCTGTGTTTATTTCACTTAAAGATAATGCAGGACTTTTTACATAGTACAATCTTCTTACTAACTTCCGCATTTCTGAGTGATGTACTGCTAGCATTCTTAAATGATGAAAAGTACTTCGACACACTTTTCTAGAAAGACAAGCCAGAGAATGACCCTGCAAGTTAGTATATTTTCTCAGCAACATCTTAATCTTCTGTTTAACACTTTTTTTACCATAATCTCGTAAGAAATTTCGTAATATATCAATAGATTCCTGTCGTATACTACAAATACTACTACAATCCCACTTATACACTGCAGTTTGTGTACGTCTCCCTTGAACTTCTTCAGCTATTACTTCTTCCACATTTTTAGGAACCATCTTTTCTTTTTCATTGGGACAACCGTTTTTAACCTCATAACAACGACCACTGGTATCAACTGCATGAACTAATGTATTTTGTTGAAAATAGCTTTCTTCATTAAAAAAAGGTTCAGTACTATAAGTGTGCTTCCATTCACCCGAATATTTTTTGCAAAAGTTAGTTCTATTAACCAGTGTTTTTCTTTTACTTTCTCCTTCATAAAGTGCATTGTTTTATTCAATGTTTTCATTCTCTTCAATACTAATATAAACAATCTTCTTTTCAATTCAAAAGCCTTTTCGACTACACTTTCAATCTGTTTTTATTCTTGTAAAATGCTGCTTTTCTTTTATATTTTTTGCAATCTTTCAATACATTTTGTACATTCTATACATTCTCTTCCTAATGTCTTTATATTCTTTCATCCTTCTTTCAACATAGATTTTTTTCCCATAACCTGATTTTACATTAATTAGTCCATTTTTCGTTTCCTTCTGATTGGTTGTACAACTTTTCTTTCTCTTTTCCCAATTTTGAAAATTCATTACATTCTTTAAAAGTCTTTTAACAAATTCTTCAGTTCTCTTACCAGAAGTTTTTTTCTTCAATGTCACATGTTGTACTTCGTCTAATTTCTGCTTTTCTCTCTGATTTAAATAGTACTGTTTTCTTTGTTGTCTTTTCTTTTCAGCTTTTCTTGTCATACTGAATCTTTCTTAATAATAATGGAGAATATCTGGAAAAAAATATTAAAAACATTCTAAAAATTATTTAATATTATTAAAATAATTATATACAAATATACTCATCCATTACTAAAGAAATACCTTTCAATTTAAAAGGTACAAACATTCGCATATATGGTTTTTGGAATATGGTGAGACTTACACTTCAAGTATGCCACATAAATATAGGTGTGTGTTTGAAATGTAAAGTGCAATCTGTCAAGTTTTAAAACCTTTATACTCGTGTGACTGAGGTATATCTTTACTTACATAGACATTTTGATACATATCATGCATATGAAGTTGATAGACATATAAAACACAGTTATACATCTATTTGCATATTATTTTTATATATGAATTTGCTAGGAAAAGGAACAAACATGTGTATACATTATTGCAGGAATGTGGTAAGACCTACAGCTGAGACATGTGATAGTGTCTGGGTGATTGGAAGACTGCAAGAGTAGCGCCTGGGTTATTGCATGAGTGCACAGGTAGTGCCTGGGTGATTGAATGAGTGCAGAGGTATTGCCTAGGCGATTAGAGGAGTGCATAGGTAGTGCCTGGATGATTTTATAAGTCCATGGGTACTGCCTAAGTGATTGAACCACTGTATAGCTAATGCATTGGTGATTGCATGAGTGCAGGGGTAACGTCTGGGGGATTTAGGAGTACATAGGTAATGCCTGGGTGATTGCATGAGTTAAGGAGTAATATCTGGGGGATTACAAGAGTACATAGGAAGTGCCTGGGTGATTTTATAAATGCATCGGTACTGCCTGGGTGATTGGAGAAGTACTGTGGTAGTGCCTCAGTGATTGGAGAAGTGCAAAGGTAGTGTCTGGGTGATTTTATAAGTGCATGGGCACTGGCTAAGTGATTGAAGGAGTGCATAGATCCTCACAGGGTGATTGGAGGAGTGCAAGGGTAGTGCCTAAGTGATTAAACCAGTGTATAGCTAATGCATTGATGATTGCATGATTGCAGAAGTAATGTCTGGGGGATTAGAGGAATACATAGGTAATGCCTGGTGATTGCATGAATGCACAGGTAATGTCTGGGGGATTTCAGGAGTACATAGGAAGTGCCTAGGTGATTTTATAAGGGCATGGATACTGCCTTGATGATTAAAGTAGTACTATTGTAGTGCCTCAGTGATTCAAGGAGTGCAAAAGTAGTGCCTGGGTGATTTTAAAAGTGCATAGGTAGTGGCTGGGTGATCGAAGGACTTCAGGGGTAGTGGCTGGGTGATTGAAGGAGTGCAGGGGTAGTGCCTGGGTGATTGCATGAGAACAAGGGTAGTGCCTGGATGATTGGAGGAGTACTAGGGTAGTGCCTGGTTGATTGCATAAGTGCATAGGTAGTACCTGAGTGATTTTGTAAGTGCATGGGTACTGGCTAAGTGATTGGAAGAGTGCATAGATCCTGACAGGATGATTGGAGGAGTGGAAGGATAGTACCTGGGTGATTGAACCACTGTATAGCTAATGCATTGGTGATTGCATGAGTGCAGAGGTAATGTCTAGGGGATTAGAGGAGTACCTAGGTATTGCCTGGGTGATTGCATGAGTTGAGGGGTAATATCTGGGGGATTACAAGAGTACATAGGAAGTGCCTGGGTGATTGTATAAGTGCATGGGTACTGCCTGGGTGATTGGAGTACTACTGTGGTAGTGCCTGAGTGAGTGAAAAAGTGCAACATCCTGAAAGCATTCACGCATATGTCTGTATCACAACACTATGCACACCTCAAAAATTCACAGAACAAACTTCGAATTTGAAGCAAACACCAAACATTATGTGGCATATTTCAACTGTACCTCTCTAGAGACTTATAAAAAGTAGCGTAATCACTAATACCTTATCTCAACATCTTTTAAACCACACTTTTATGCTGCATATTCACCATTCTACTACTACTCACAGTCTTGACCCTACCACATAAAAAGCAACAACACCTCTTTGTTATACATCATGCACCTTCAAATGTATAAGACATATGAAAATACATATACAAGTAGAGACTGGCTGGGTGATTGAAGGAATGCAGGGGTAGTGCCTGGGTGATTGTATGAGAACAAGGGTAGTACCTGGGTGATTGGAGGAGTACTAGGGTAGTGCCTGGGTGATTGCATAAGTGCATAGGTAGTACCTGAGTGATTTTATAAGTGCATGGGTACTGGCTAAGTGATTGGAGGAGTGCATAGATCCTGACAGGATGATTGGAGGAGTGGAAGGATAGTACCTGGGTGATTGAACCACTGTATAGCTAAAGCATTGGTGATTGCATGAGTTAAGGGGTAATATCTGGGGTATTACAAGAGTACATAGGAAGTGCCTGGGTGATTTTATAAGTGCATCGGTACTGCCTGGGTGATTGGAGAAGTACTGTGGTAGTGCTTCAGTGATTGGAGAAGTGTAAAGGTAGTGCCTGGGTGATTTTATAAGTGCATGGGCACTGGCTAAGTGATTGGAGGAGTGCATAGATCCTCACAGTGTGATTGGAGGAGTGCAAGGGTAGTGCCTAGGTGATTAAACCATTGTATAGCTAATGCATTGATGATTGCAAGATTGCAGAAGTAATGTCTGGGGGATTATAGGAATACATAGGTAATGCCTGGTGATTGCATGAGTGCATAGGTAATGTCTGGGGGATTTCAGGAGTACATAGGAAGTGCCTAGGTGATTTTAGAAGTGCATGGATACTGCCTTGGTGATTGGAGAAGTTCTATTGTAGTGCCTGAGTGATTCAAGGAGTGCAAAAGTAGTGCCTGGGTGATTTTATAAGTGCATAGGTAGTGGCTGGGTGATCGAAGGACTTCAGTGGTAGTGGCTGGGTGATTGAAGGAGTGCAGGGGTAGTGCCTGGGTGATTGCATGAGAACAAGGGTAGTGCATGGCTGATTGGAGGAGTACTAGGGTAGTGCCTGGGTGATTGCATAAGTGCATAGGAAGTACCTGAGTGATTTTATAAGTGCATGGGTACTGGCTAAGTGATTGGAGGAGTGCATAGATCCTGACAGGATGATTGGAGGAGTGGAAGGATAGTACCTGGGTGATTGAACCACTGCATAGCTAATGCATTGGTGATTGCATGAGTGCAGAAGTAATGTCTGGGGGATTAGAGGAGTACATAGGTAATGCCTGGGTGATTGCATGATTTGAGGGGTAATATCTGGGGGATTACAAGAGTACATAGGAAGTGCCTGGGTGATTTTATAAGTGCATGGGTACTGCCTGGGTCATTGGAGTACTACTGTGGTAGTGCCTGAGTGAGTGAAAAAGTGCAACATCCTGAAAGCATGTATGCATATGCCTGTATCACAACACTATGCACACTTCAAAAAGGCACAGAACAAACATCGAATTCGAAGCAAACACAAAAAATTATGTGGCATATTTCAACTGTACCTCTTTAGAGACTTATAAAAGGTAGCGTAATCACTAATACCTTATCTCAACATCTTTTAAACCACACTTTTATGCTGCATCTTCACCATTCTACTACTACTCACAGTCTTGACCCTACCACATAAAAAGCAACAAAACCTCTTTGTTATACATCATGCACCTTCAAATGTATAAGACATATGAAAATACATATACAAGTAAAGACTGGCTGGGTGATTGAAGGAATGCAGGGATAGTGCCTGGGTGATTGTATGAGAACAAGGGTAGTGCCTGGGTGATTGGAAGAGTACTAGGGTAGTGCCTGGGTGATTGCATAAGTGCATAGGTAGTCCCTGAGTGATTTTAAAAGTGCATGGGTACTGGCTAAGTGATTGGAGGAGTGCATAGATCCTGACAGGATGATTGGAGGAGTGGAAGGATAGTACCTGGGTGATTGAACAACTGTATAGCTAAAGCATTGGTTATTGCATGAGTGCAGGGGTAATGTCTGGGGGATTAAGGAGTACATAGGTAATGCCTGGGTGATTGCATGAGTTAAGGGGTAATATCTGGGGGATTACACGAGTACATAGGAAGTGCCTTGGTGATTTTATAAGTGCATAGGTAGTGGCTGGGTGATCGAAGGACTTCAGTGGTAGTGGCTGGGTGATTGAAGGAGTGCAGGGGTAGTGCCTGGGTGATTGCATGAGAACAAGGGTAGTGCATGGATGATTGGAGGAGTACTAGGGTAGTGCCTGGGTGATTGCATAAGTGCATAGGAAGTACCTGAGTGATTTTATAAGTGCATGGGTACTGGCTAAGTGATTGGAGGAGTGCATAGATCCTGACAGGATGATTGGAGGAGTGGAAGGATAGTACCTGGGTGATTGAACCACTGCATAGCTAATGCATTGGTGATTGCATGAGTGCAGAAGTAATGTCTGGGGGATTAGAGGAGTACATAGGTAATGCCTGGGTGATTGCATGAGTTGAGGGGTAATATCTGGGGGATTACAAGAGTACATAGGAAGTGCCTGGGTGATTTTATAAGTGCATGGGTACTGCCTGGGTGATTGGAGTACTACTGTGGTAGTGCCTGAGTGAGTGAAAAAGTGCAACATCCTGAAAGCATGTATGCATATCCCTGTATCACAACACTATGCACACTTCAAAAAGGCACAGAACAAACTTCGAATTCGAAGCAAACACAAAAAATTATGTGGCATATTTCAACTGTACCTCTTTAGAGACTTATAAAAGGTAGCGTAATCACTAATACCTTATCTCAACATCTTTTAAACCACACTTTTATGCTGCATCTTCACTATTCTACTACTACTCACAGTCTTGACCCTACCACATAAAAAGCAACAAAACCTCTTTGTTATACATCATGCACCTTCAAATGTATAAGACATATGAAAATACATATACAAGTAAAGACTGGCTGGGTGATTGAAGGAATGCAGGGATAGTCCCTGGGTGATTGTATGAGAACAAGGGTAGTGCCTGGGTGATTGGAAGAGTACTAGGGTAGTGCCTGGGTGATTGCATAAGTGCATAGGTAGTCCCTGAGTGATTTTAAAAGTGCATGGGTACTGGCTAAGTGATTGGAGGAGTGCATAGATCCTGACAGGATGATTGGAGGAGTGGAAGGATAGTACCTGGGTGATTGAACAACTGTATAGCTAAAGCATTGGTTATTGCATGAGTACAGGGGTAATGTCTGGGGGATTAAGGAGTACATAGGTAATGCCTGGGTGATTGCATGAGTTAAGGGGTAATATCTGGGGGATTACAAGAGTACATAGGAAGTGCCTTGGTGATTTTATAAGTGCATCGGTACTGCCTGGGTGATTGGAGAAGTACTGTGATAGTGCCTCAGTGATTGGAGAAGTGTAAAGGTAGTGCCTGGGTGATTTTATAAGTGCATGGACACTGGCTAAGTGATTGGAGGAGGGCATAGATCCTCACAGGGTGATTGGAGGAGTGCAAGGGTAGTGCCTAGGTGATTAAACCAGTGTATAGCTAATGCATTGATGATTGCATGATTGCAGAAGTATGTCTAGTGGGTTTAGAGGAATACATAGGTAATGTCTGGTGATTGCATGAGTGCACATGTAATATCTGGGGGATTTCGGGAGTACATAGGAAGTGCCTAGGTGATTTTATAAGTGCATGCATACTGCCTTGGTGTTTGGAGTAGTACTATTGTAGTGTATGAGTGATTCAAGGAGTGCACAGGTAGTGCCTGGGTGATTTTATAAGTGCATAGGTAGTGGCTGGGTGATCAAAGGTCTTCAGGGGTAGTGGCTGGGTGATTGAAGGAGTGCAGGGGTAGTGCCTGGGTGATTGCATGAGAACAAGGGTAGTGCCTGGATGATTGGAGGAGTACTAGGGTAGTGCCTGAGTGATTTCATAAGTGCATAGGTAGTGCCTGAGTGATTTTATAAGTGCATCGGTACTGGCTAAGTGATTGGAAGAGTGCATAGATCCTGACAGGATGATTAGAGGAGTGGAAGGATAGTACCTGGGTGATTGAACCACTGTATAGCTAATGCATTGGTGTTTGCATGAGTGCAGAAGTAATGTCTGCAGGAGTCGAGGAGTACATAGGTAATGCCTGGGTGATTGCATGAGTTGAGGGGTAATATCTGGGGGATTACAAGAGTACATAGGAAGTGTCTGGGTGATTTTATAAGTGCATGGGTACTGCCTGGGTGATTGGAGTAGTACTGTGGTAGTGCCTGAGTGAGTGAAAAAGTGCAACATCCTCAAAGCATGCATGCATATGTCTGTATCACAACACTATGCACACCTCAAAAATTCACAGAACTAACTTCGAATTTGAAGCAAACACCAAAAATTATGTGGCATATTTCAACTGTACCTCTCTAGAGACTTATAAAAAGTAGCGTAATCACTAATACCTTATCTCAACACCTTTTAAACCACACTTTTTTTTCCCTCATTCGCCTCAAATCCCAGTGAACAAAATAAGCCATCCGTACCGTTACTCAGTATTATGGAGACGTAGGCTCTGGATGGGGACCAGGAGGAAGCGCCCCGCCTACCGGTACGCAGCAGTCTTAAAATGCCACTGGCCCCAAGATGTAAAAGGGGTGGTCACACTCTCCTCCGGTTCGTATTGCGCCGGCTGACTGTTAGTGTTGGCCTGTAGGGAAAAGGGAAACTGGGGGGCCCAACACAGTCAAGAAAGCTGCAAAGAGGCATAACCATTGGAACCAGATTCCCTTGTAAGTGAAAACTCTACTCCTTAATTTATAAATCCCCCACACTGAATTGCCAAAACTAAGCATTGGACCAGGGTGATAGAAAACTCCAAAAAGCTGTCTTTTTCCTACTCTGCATTCTGCACAAATCTATCCTAGAAGTGGTGAATAATGAGGATAGCCACTCAGAATGCAGGCGAGGTGTAGTTTCTACCCATCTTTTGCAAATTTCTCTCCGAGCCAACAAAATTGCATAGAAAAGAAACATCCTAGCCAGACCCTTAATTTCACTGGATATACCAAAAATTATCAAGGAAAGAGTGAGTTGAATAGGGAGTCCCAAAATGTCAGCTATAGTCTTGCCAACTTTTTCCCAAAATTCTGCTATCGCAGGGCATTCTTTGAACATGTGGATATCAGAGGCACTCTCTAAGTCACATTTTTTACAGCTAGCTGGAGATCCCTTTGACATTTTGGTTAATATTTTCGGAGATAAATAAGCCCTATGAACCGTGAACAAGTGGTTTCTCCTGAGCCACGCTGGCTTTACGGTGGCAAACAAGATGTTAAAAGATGTCTGCCACAGGCATTCCCACTGTTCATTAGGCAAAAAAGCCCCCCATAGTTCTTCAGCCAGCTTAAAATCTCCATCGATAGCCTCCTCAATGGTCCAATAGAGAAAGGAAACTTCCTTCTTCCCTGGTGGTCTAACCACTAGCTGTTCCTCAAGAGTGTTCCCTATACCTATAGGTTTTTTTAGGTTTTGGGACCAACTCTGCAACTGAATGTATTTAAACTTAGACATGCCCCCTTCTAGCTTATTATATAGTGACAACCATGGTAAGAGTAAGCCGTCAGAAGCAAGGTCCCCCCGCACCTTAAGCCCCGCTGCTCTAAGTTGTAAGGCAAGCCTATTTTTCAAGCAATCTGGTGCACCTGGAGAGTCCCACAAAGGGGCCTGACTAGAGTAATAATTAAGACCAGTACGCTGTTTCAAACTGGCCCATGTCCGAGCCATCCCCAGGAGGACTTTTACTCTAATCTTTTTGAAGAACTTCTGTTCTCCAAATTTGAACAGAAATCCTTCCTGAGAAAGACCTGCACCCTTTAACATTGCAGAAAACATGGCCCCCACCCCTGTATGGTCTGGGGTTTTTAAGAGCATTCTTGAGTGCGATAGCTGGAAGGCCCATGCATAATATTGCAAATCAGGGAGCACAAGGCCCCCCTTCTCCCTCCTACACCTCAACTTCTTCCAGGCAATCCTTGTGGCCCTATACGCCCAAACAAACAAATTTATTGCCTGCTGAAGCTTCGCTATGGCTGCCGTTTCAAAATGTAGAGGGATAGTGCTAAATAGGAAGGTAATTTTTGGTAGGACTACCATTTTAACCAGGTTAATCCTCCCCAAGATAGTCAAAGGGAGATGAGCCCAAGATTTCATTTGTTTCTGACACTCCCTAGAAACTTTTCCCAAGTTGGTCCCTGAGATCTTTTCAATGTCCTGCACTATTGTCACCCCCAAGTATCTCATGTTGCGTTTGGTCTGATATTGACAATCCACCAGGTTCCAGGTCATAACCTCAGTTTTCTCTGCGTTAATTTCATACCCGGATACTCGCCCGAAGTCCTGTGCCAAGCTAATGACAAGGGGAAAGGTGGTCGCGAGATCGGCAGAGAAAATCAAAACATCATCAGCACACAGGGCTACCTTCCTCTCCCAGCCCCCATACTTGAATGGCACAATGTTGGGTTCTTCTCTTAAACGCTGAGCAAAAGGCTCGATATATAGATCGAAAAGGAGAGGGGAGAGGGGGCAGCCCTGCCTCGTGCCCCTTGTGAAAAAGTGCAACATCCTGAAAGCATGTATGCATATGCCTGTATCACAACACTATGCACACTTCAAAAAGGCACAGAACAAACTTCGAATTCGAAGCAAACACCAAAAATGATGTGGCATATTTCAACTGTACCTCTCTAGAGACTTATAAAAAGTAGCGTAATCACTAATACCTTATCTCAACATCTTTTAAACCACACTTTTATGCTGCATCTTCACCATTCTACTACTACTCACAGTCTTGGCCCTACCACATAAAAAGCAACAACACCTCTTTGTTATACATCATGCACCTTCAAATGTATAAGACATATGAAAATACATATACAAGTAGAGACTGGCTGGGTGATTGAAGGATTGCAGGGGTAGTGCCTGGGAGATTGTATGAGAACAAGGGTAGTGCCTAGATGATTGGAGGAGTACTAGGGTGGTGCCTGGGTGATTGCATAAGTGCATAGGTAGTGCCTGAGTGATTTTATAAGTGCATCGGTACTGGCTAAGTGATTGGAAGAGTGCATAGATCCTGACAGGGTGATTGGAGGAGTGCAAGGGTAGTACCTGGGTGATTGAATCAGTGTATAGTTAATGCATTAGGGATTACATGAGTGCAAGGGTAATGTCTGGGGGATTAGACAAGTACA
This sequence comes from Calotriton arnoldi, assembly GCA_963921515.1. Taxonomy (NCBI): domain Eukaryota; kingdom Metazoa; phylum Chordata; class Amphibia; order Caudata; family Salamandridae; genus Calotriton; species Calotriton arnoldi. The sequence continues at coordinate 118,914 of CAWUFW010020783.1, forward strand.
TAGGTAATGCCTGGGTGATTGCATGAATGCAGAGGTAATGTCTGGGGGATTACAGAAGTACATAGGAAGTGCTCGGTTGATTTTATAAGTGCATCAGTACTGCCTAGGAGATTGGAGTAGTATTGTGGTAGTGCCTCAGTGATTGATTTTATAAGTGCAAGGGCACTGGCTGAGTGGTTACATAATTGCAGGGATAGTGCCTGTATGATTGGAAGAGTGCAAAGGTAGTGCAATGTAATATTTCTAAAAGCAAGTATGCATATATCTGTACTTTTTCATAGTATCATCATATATAAAAGAAACATACAAATAGATCTATACCTGTATTTTATAAATCTAGCATCTTCAGATGCATAACACATATGAAAATACATCTGCAAGTACAGACATACCTCAGTCACAAAACCATGCACATCTTAAAACTTAAGAAGCTGCACTTCTCATTTGAAATAGACACCTAAAATCATGTGATATATTTCAACCATACCTTTCAACAGACTCATGCAAAATAGCCTAATCACTAATTCCTCTGCCAATATGTTTTAAACCACAGTTTTGAGCTGCAGCTTCACCATTCTGTAACTACTTATGCTATTGGACCTAGACACATATAAACTAGCAACCCTTCACATATCTCTGCTGTAAATCTCACCATATTCCTAAAAGCATGCATGCATATGTCTGTACCTTTTGTTAGCAGCATCATATATAAAAGTAATATACAGATAAATGTATACCTGTGTTTTCTACATCTATCATCTTCAGACACATAACACGTACCATAATACATATGCAAGTAGAGACAAACCTCAGTCACAACACCATCCACAGCTTAAAACTTCACAGACTACACTTCAAATTTCAAGACAGTGAAAATTATGCGGTATAATTGAAATGTACCTTTCCACAAACTCATACAAATTACTCTAAGAAATAATATCTAGGGGTGGGCGGAATTTGCATAGTCGCGCTACGCAAAGCTCCGCGAAACGGTAAAAAATCTCCGCGAGCATGCAAAAGTTCCACGAACACGCGGAATTGCATGTTCCGCTCGTTCGCGATGCTTTTTTCCTGTTCGCGAACGCTGTTTGCGTGCTCGGGGGGAAATATCTCCCGAACACGCACTTTAAAAGTGCGAACAAGCAAAAAATTCCGCGAAGCCACGGATCGCGGAATTTTTGGCAATTCCGCGTTCTCCGCGGAACGCGAAATTACCCAAATTCCGCAAATTCCGCGAGCGGAACGGAATTTACCGCCCAGGCCTAATCTCTACAAACATATCTCAAACCTCACTTTTGTGCTGCTGCTTTACCATTCTACAACTACTTATAATGTTACACCTAGCCAAATATAAAGCAGGAACTCTTCACATGTCTCTGCTATAAGTCTCACCGTATTCCTGAAAACATGTATGCATATGTCTGTACCACAACACTATGCACATCTCAAAAATTCGTTCAATGAACTACAACACAATACACTTTTCAGGTTTAACTATTAATTTTTAATTTTATATATTTTTACTAACTCTATCAATTTTAATCTTATCATTAACTTTAATCACACTACCTCTTTATAACAACTTCACAAATACAACACTACCTTCTAAATTTATATACTACTAAATTATGTATTTGAGATGGATTCGTGAATCGAATGCGACGTTACACGGGGGCTGCGCTGAGAGCCGCGTTGGGAAAAAAAAATGCCCCACTTCCATTATTCGGAATTCGCCTCGGGGACACCATCCCCCGGGGCATTACCTCTGTTTTTATTTTGTAAAATTAAGGGATGGGGGTCACGTGGCCCCCCTTTCCTGGGCCACTATTGGCCCCGGGGACCCCAACCCCCGGGGCCTAGCCAGCATTTCTTTTTCTTTTTAATATTGAAAGGGGGCCGCGTGGCCCCCCTCCTGAGGCCAATAATAGCTCCGGGGACCCCATCCCCCGGGGCATTGCCTCTTTAAAAAAAAATTAACAAGTACGGGAGGGGGGCCACGTGGCACCCCTTCCCTTGGCCACTTCTGGCCTCGGGGACCCTATCCCCGGGCCTGGCCTTACGTTGGAGGCCGTGGGGGGAGTCCCAATGCCCCCACGGTCCCAGACGACCTCCCGCCTCCTGCGGGAGCCGGCATTGCTTTTGGACAAGGGGAGCTGCTAACATACAGCTCCCCTTGTCCAAAAGCAATTCAATTCAATTCAAGGGTATTCAATTTGCTTGAATACCCTGGGGAGGTGGTGGTCCCTGGGGCTGCGAGGGGGCCGCGGGGCCCCCGCACTTCACAATCAATGCCCCGGGGAGGTGGTGGTCCCCGGGGCAGTGTGAGGAGGGTCAAGAGCCCCCCCCACACTTTATTATTATTATTATTATCATTACTTATAGAGCGCAACTGACACCCTACGGGTAACCTGGCGCTGTGATACAGGTGTCTAGCTAAGTGCGGAAAGACTGTGCCCCCTTCCAGGAGAAGATTAGCAGGATGCCAAAGAGCATACTCGGGGATAGAGCCAGGTTTTTATCTTTTTTCTGAACTGCAGTATATTATCTATTTGTCTAATATCAGGTGGAAGTTTATTCCAGAGGCGGGAGGCTGCAGTGCTGAAGGCCCTGCCTCCTGATTTAACTTTCCTAACTCTAGGCACCTTTGCCAGATTAGCCGATGAGGAGCGAAGCGCTCGGGGAGGGACATACCATGTAAGTTTCCCCTGCAAGGATTTGGGCCCATGTCCATGCAGAGCCTTGAACACTATACACAGTGCCTTGAATTGTATCCTCTGCAAGACTGGCAGCCAGTGCAAATCTGAGAGTGCCTGGGAGGCGGAGGAACGGCGTGGTTGCAGTAGTGCCATTTTGGCCGCCATGGTCTGTATTCTATGCAGTCTCTCAATCAAGTATTGTGGAGATTCCAATAACAGAGCGTTACAGTAGTCCAGTCTACTGAGGATAGTACTCCGGACTATCAGCGTTCTGGCCTGTATAGAGAACATCGGAAATATTTTCCGAAATGCTCTAATCAAAGTAAAGCAACTTCCAGCTGTTTTATTGACATGTTTTTCTAGTGTCAATTTGTTGTCAAACATGACTCCCAGATTACGTATCGCATTACTGGGAGCCAGTGGAGTAGTAGAAGATGTTGGCCAAAAATCGAGCGGAAGTGTCGGGGGGATTCTACCTACTGCACAGTGTAGAATCTGTGTCTTCTCAGAGTTAAATTGAAGAGAATTCTCCCTAAGCCAGGTTGCTGTGTCCTGCAAACATGCATGAAAATCTTCTAGGGACACTGATTGCTCACCCTCTAAGGACAGGATGAGCTGGGTGTCGTCTGCATAATTCACTAAATTAACATTATGAGACCTTATGATGGCAAGTAGAGGACTCATATAAATGTTAAATAGGATGGGGCTAATCGCCGATCCCTGCGGGACACCATGCAGTGTGTTAAAGAGCTTGGACCGAAAAGGGGGGAGGGCTACTGCCTGTTGTCTATTAGATAAGTATGAATAGAACCACTTTAGGGCAGTGCCCACAACTCCCACCTCTTCAAGCCTGGACAGGAGAATCCCATTGTTTACCGTATGAAATGTGCCAGACAGGTCAAGGAAAACCAGTATGGCTGACTGTCCCCTGTCTGCACGCATCCGTAGGTCATCCATAACAGTCACATTATAATTTAAATTTAAGCCCCAGGGACGTGGCGGTCCCCGGGGTTTGGGGGACCTGCGAGGCCCCCCGCACATAATTACAGATGCCCCGGGGACCGCCACCGCCCCGGGGCAGCGTGGGGGGGCAGGAGTCCCCCCATGCATTTTATCAAAAGCCACGGAGAGGTGGCGGTCCCTGGGGCTGCGGGAGCCCGCGAGGCCCCCGCATATATATATCGCACATTGCCCCCGGGACCTGGCCCACCCGGGGGCTTATTAAAACAAAGCGCGGGAGCCCTGCTTCGTTTCTTTTTATTTTCTCGGCAGGATTCGCGCACCCAGCGCAACTTCCGCCCAAAAAATAAAAAATAAAATGCTTTTTTTGGCCCTGGGGGACCCTGTGGTACCCCCTGACCAAGCCTAGGGGGTCAGGGTGTTTCTACCCTGCCCCCTTTTCTTGATTTTTATCCTTTTTTCTCCTTTCTTCTTCTGACTCGGTACCGAGCCACAAGATGGCTGCCAACACTTCCTGGTTTGGAGTGTTGACATCCATTCAAAATGATGCTCGTGCTCGGGAGGGTTCGCGAATCCTCCTCGGTTCTCAGCTATATAAATTTTTATTTTTGGAATTTCTCATGAACTACTGAACAGATTTACACCATTTAAAAAAAATGGCGCTTTCTGAACCAAGAGCTACCTTTTTGCCAAATTTGGTGTAATTCCGTTCAGCAGTTCAGGCTGTAGCCTGTTTCAAAATTCCTATGGAAAATAACATGGGGAAAAAGCATTTTGGACCCCCTTTTTCTCCACCCCGCTTGATGAATCACCCCGAAACTTTCAAGACAGGAGCTGACCCGAGTGAACCATTAGTTTTGAAAATTTCGCGAAGATTTGGCAAACGGCGCCAAAGATATTGGCAAAAGAAAAAACGCTTTTTAAATGGAAACAAGGTCCTAACTATAACTACCTACTGGCGACCGCCAGTAGGTAATATATATATATATGATCAAGGCCGCTTGGTCGGCAGAAACGCGTCATGGCAGACTTTGGTGAATAAACAAAATTGCAGCACTTACTTGTGTCCACGCTCGTTTTTTTCCGACAAGGTTGGAGCAGTGACGGGCTGTTTTGGATATATATATATATATATATATATATATATATATATATACATTATCTACTGGCGGTCGCCAGTAGATAGTTATAGTTAGGACCTATTTTCCATAGGAAATCCGCAACATTCTAATTGAAATAACGTTGGCGCCGGTTGACGAATCTTCACGAAATTTTCCAACTTGTTGGGGCGCTCCGGTCCGCTCCTATCCTGAAAGTCTCGGGGTGATTCGTCAAGCTGGGGCCGAGAAAAAAGGGGGGTCCCAAAACGTGTTTTCCCCATTCATTTTTCCATAGGAACCGTTCATCGCGGCTACAGCCCGAACTGCTGAACGGAATTACACCAAATTTGGCAAAGAGGTAACCCTTGGTTCAGACTCGTGCCTTTTGCTTAAATGGTGTAAATCCGTTCAGTAGTTCCTGAGAAAATCACAAGTAAAGTCACATATATATCTATGGCCGAGTAGGGTCCGCGTACCCTCCCGATCACGAGCTGCATGCTAATTGGCTGTCAAGTGGCTGTCAACACTCCAAATCAGGAAGTGTTGGTGGCCATTTTATGCCTCGGTAGAACCGAGGCACAGAAACAAGTGCGCAAAACGCACAAAGGGGGCAGGGTAGAAACACCCTGACCCCCTAGGTCTGCTCAGGGGGTCCCACAAGGACCCCCTGGGTAGAAAAAAGCATTTTTTTAAAAAAATAAATCGTCGGGATGCGCTTAGTGTGCGCGGATCCCGCCGAGAAAAAAAAAAGAAACAAGTGCGCAAAACGCACAAAGGGGGCAGGGTAGAAACACCCTGACCCCCTAGGTCTGCTCAGGGGGTCCCGCAAGGACCCCCTGGGCAGAAAAAAGCATTTAAAAAAAAAAAAATCTACTTAGGGTGCGCGGATCCCGCCGATAAAAAAAAAATCGAAGCGCGGTCTCCCGCGCTTCGATGCTATTTTGCCCCCGGGTGGCCCAAGTCCCGGGGGCATGCAGGGGTTAATGTAAATTTATGTGGGGGGCCTCTAAGGCCCCCCCAAGTCCCGGGGACCGCCACCCCCCGGGGCTTTGAATTAAAACGTTGCGGGAGGGCTCTCGGCCCTCCCGCAGCCCCGGGGACCGCCACCCCTGGGGGTTCTTTTTATTTTTTTTAAATAACCTGTGTGGGGGGCTCGAGCCCCCCACATGCCCCGGGGACCGCCACCTCCCGGGGCACTAAATAATAAAATGTGGGGGTCCGTTTAGGACCCCGAGCCCCGGGACCACCACCTCCCGGGGCTGTGCACAGGATGGGAGGGGGCCGTGCGGCCCCCTCCTGGAGCCCTTGATGGCCCTGGGGACCGCCACCCCCAGGGCCGGCTCCTGCAGTGTCCCGGGGTGCCTACCCCCGGGACACTGCTGTTTGCAATGGCAGGACGGGAGCCTCGCGGCTCCCGTCCTGTCATTGCAAACTGCTTTGCTTCATTGAAGCGAGAGCAGATTGCTTTTCCATAAGGGGAGCTGCATGTCAGCAGCTCCCCTTATGGAAAAGCAATGCCGGCTCCCGCAGGACGCGGGGAGCCGGCGGGACCGCAGTGGTATTGGGGACCCCCACGGTCCCCAACGAGTGGCCAGGCCCCGGGGGATGGGGTCCACGGGGCCATTAGTGGCACGGGAGGGGGCCACGAAGCCCCCCTCCCCAAAAATAAAAAAATTAAAAAGGGCAAGGCCGGCCCCGGGGGATGGGGTCCCCGGGGCCTTAAATGGCGTGAGGAGGGGGGCCACGCAGCCCCCCTCCAAAGATTTTAATTAAAAAAAGAGGGCATGCCCCGGGGGATGGGGTCCCCGGGGCCAATAGAGGCCCAGGGAAGGGGGGCCAGGCGGCCCCCTACCCGTTTTTTTTATTTAAAAAAAGAAAATCCTCAGGCCCCGGGGGATGGGGTCCCCGGGGCCAAAAGTGGCCGAGGGAAGGGGGCCATGCAGCCCCCTCCCATACAAAAAAAAAAAAGACCGGCATCGTGCCGGACGCCCCGCCCTCCCTGCAGCAGTCTGCAAACGGGCCTCCTGGCACGTTTTAAGAAGGGGAAGTAATCCCCTTGAATACTGGGGTCCCTGGGGGCCAACTAGCCCACCAGGAATCTCCAGTATGCACCAGGGGCTGCGTTGCAGAGAAGTGTACAGAGGCCACGCCCCTTTTTACACCTCTCTGCAACGCAGCTCTGTGGCGCTTTTTGGAGGTACATGGGGGCTAGTTGGACTCCAGGGACCCACAGGATTCAAGGGTACTTAATCCCCCAACTTAAAACGCGCCATGGTGCGCGTTTGCACAGTGGTGAAGGGAGGGGGCGGGGCTTCAGGTGACATGTGTGCAAACAGGCCCTGTGGCACGTTTTAAGATGGGGAATTAAATCCCCTTCAATCCTGAGGGTCCCTGGGGGCCAACTAGCCCACCAGGTACCTCCAGTAAGCGCCACGGAGCTGCGTTGCAGAGTGTGGTAAAAAGGGGCGTGGCATCTGAACACCTCTCTGCAACGCAGCTCTCTGGCGCATACTGGAGGTATTTGGTGGGCAAGTTGGCCCCTAGGGACCCTCGGGATTGAGGAGGAATTAATTCTCCAACTTAAAACGTGCCACAGGGCGTGTTTGCAGACATGTCACCTCAGGCCCCACCCCCTTCCTTCACCATTGTGCAAATATTCCTCTAAAATCAGCCGAACTACGAATTCCGATTTACTCACCTGTTATCAGGAGAGACCTCAGTGCTGCATCTTTGAGCCCAGTACTGATCCTGAAAAGTAATTTTAACCGTACTTACCAGTAACTTGAATTTCCTTCCATAGGCTAACATTGACTGGTTTCACTTGGAAATTCTTCGAAGTGTGGAGTTTTGGAACTTTAAAATATTCCTCTAAAATCAGCCGAAATACGAATTCCGATTTACTCACCTGTTATCAGGAGAGACCTCAGTGCTGCATCTTTGAGCCCAGTACAGATCCTGAAAAGTAATTTTAACCGTACTTACCAGTAACTTGTATTTCCTTCCATAGGAATCCATTGTCTGGTTTTCAGCAGAAAAGTTTCAAAGTGTCGATTTTCACAAACTACAAATATTCCTTAAAAATCGCCTGTATGACTTAAACGCATTCTTTCAACTGTTTACAGGAGATGCACCAGTGCTGGATCCAGGATCCACCACTGAGTAAGAAAAAGTAACGATAACACTACTTACCTGCTAAGTGAATTTCCTCCCGTAGGATAACATTGGTGATTCTATGTGAAAAAGTTTCGAAGTGTCATCTTTTAAAATACAATAATATTCCTTAAAAATCACTACTGTAACCAAAACGCTTTTACTCAACTGTTTACAGGACCCCCTGGGCAGAAAAAAGCATTTTTTTTTTTAAAACGGCGGGATGCGCTTAGGATGCGCGGAACCCGCCGATTAAAAAAAAACACAAGAAACAAGTGCGCAAAACGCACAAAGGGGGCAGGGTAGAAACACCCTGACCCCTAGGTCTACTCAGGGGTCCCACAAAGACCCCTGGGCAGAAAAGCATTTTTTTTTTCAAAATCGGCGGGATGCGCTTAGGGTGCGCGGATCCCACTGATTTAAAAAAAAAACACAAGAAACAAGTGCGCAAAACGCACAAAGGGGGCAGGGTAGAAACACCCAGACCCCTAGGTCTGCTCAGGGGTCCCACAAGGACCCCTGGGCAGAAAAAAGCAACAAAAAAAAAAGACCGGCATCGTGCCGAGGCCCCGCCCTCCCTGCAGCAGTCTGCAAACGCGCCCCTGGCGCGTTTTAAGAAGGGGAAGTAATTCCCCTTGAATACTGGGGGTCCCTGGGGCCAACTAGCCCACCAGGAACCTCCGGTATGCGCCAGGGGGCTGCGTTGCAGAGAGGTGTACAGAGGCCACGCCCTTTTACACCTCTCTGCAACGCAGCTCTGTGGCGCTTTTGGAGGTACATGGTGGGCTAGTTGGACTCCAGGGACCCTCAGTATTCAAGGGGACTTAATCCCCAACTTAAAACGCGCCACGGGGCACGTTTGCACAGTGGTGAAGGGAGGGGGCGGGGCTTCAGGTGACATGTGTGCAAACAGGCCCCGTGGCGCATTTTAAGATGGGGAATGAAATCCCTTCAATCCTGAGGGTCCCTGGGGCGAACCAGCCCACCAGGTACGTCCAGAAAGCACCACAGAGCTGCGTTGCATAGAAGTGCAAAAGGGGCGTGGCCTCTGAACACCTCTCTGCAACGCAGCTCCCTGGCGCATACTGGAGGTACAGGGTGGGCTAGTTGGACCCCAGGGACCCTCATGATTCAAGGGGACTTAATCCCCCAACTTAAAACGCGCCACGGGGCGCGTTTGCACAGATGTCACCTCAGGCCCCGCCCCTCCCTTCACCATTGTGCAAATATTCCTCTAAAATCAGCCGAACTACGAATTCCGATTTACTCACCTGTTATCAGGAGAGACCTCAGTGCTGCATCTTTCAGCCCAGTACTGATCCTGAAAAGTAATTTGAGCTTGGCAATTGATAGCGGCTCAGAAAGTGAATGCACAAAAGCTCAAAGGTCGGGGTTTCAGAAGTTTTCCTTGGCGCAGGAGGTGGATTGCCTGCGCCAGGACAGGCGACAAACACTTCGTCCACGTGTACAAGGTGCACAAGGCAACTCACAAACAACAGAAAAAGATGGGAAAGACGACTATGCTGCAAAAAGCGCAGGCAAAAAGGAAAAAAAAAGAACAACAAAGAAACAATGGAATCGAAAATGAGTATTGGTATGCAAAAGTGTGATGCCCAAACTATCATCAATCTCACAGATATCGTTTTAACTGAGAGTGAAAATACTATACTTTCTTTAGGTTTATCATACAGTCCTAGGAGTGATTTTAATTACGCACAAAGTTGTATAGATATGTACAAATTTGTGCGAAAGTTAAAACTACAAAAATTTCATCTCATGCAAGGCCCTGATAAAAGAAACCAATGGAAGGGGCCATTGAACATGGATACAAGCGCTCCAAATGTAACTGTTGGTGATGTAGGGCTTTTACGAGATCTTGAAGCGCTGCAACAAGAAGGTGACTATGTAATGACAACTCAAAGCCATATATCAAATAGACGAGACATTGGTGTTTTGACCCCATTTAAACCTAAATCTACATTTTGCCCTGTATGAATTTCACAAAAAGGTGTCACAAGAATTGAAAATCCTTTACAAAAAACTGGGTGCAATCAAAAAATGCTACACCGTCCAGGATGATGCCTATTCTAAATTAATGAAAAAATTGAGGCTCAACAACAATGTAATAGTCAGATAATCTGATAAAGGCGGCAACGTCGTACTTTGGCCTCGCGATATGTATATGACTGAGGCCTTAAATCAACTTAACGACAAAGACTGTTACAGACGGAGTGACATGGCAACGGTTAGATCCTCTTGGAACTCTTTCTATTCTAAATTGTTGGCATGGAAGAGTACAGGTCTCCTATCAATGGACGAATTTCGCTTTCTCAAAAATGATTATCCTGTAATGCCGGTTGCATATTTTATACCGAAATTACACAAGGACAAATTAATACCACCGGGCAGGCCTATAATATCGGCATGTAATAGCATTATGGAGAATGCCAGCAAGTATGTCGATTTTTTCCTACAGGAACATGTGAGGTCATTACCATCCTTTGTATTTGATACAGGTGACTTACTACGGAAATTGACTGATGTTGTATGGCATGATGATTTTTGCTCATTTCTTTAGATGTCTCGTCACTGTATACGAGCATCCACCACAGAGATGGATTAAAAGCTGTAGAATATTTCCTAAACTCACGACCAATTTGCTATTATGAACATAATAGAATGCTTATGGCCATTATATCTATGTGTCTGGAGAACAACTTTTTCTTGTTTCAGAAGCAAGTATACCAGCAGGTTAGAGGTGTGGCTATGGGGGCCTGTTTCTCCCCCAGTTATGCTTGTTTGCATATGGGGCTGTGGGAGGAACAGGTCCTCAGGTCCACTTATGAAGATGTCATGAATAACCATATAATACGGTGGTACAGATACATAGATGATTTGCTCATTATTTGGAAGGGCTCGGAGATTGGGGCCCAACAATTTATTGAGCGAATCAATGATAATGATTTAAACTTGAGATTCACTGGCCAGGTGAGTCGTGAGTCAATTTGCTTTTTGGATGTTGAAATCCTGATAAAGAATACACAACTGCACACTAGACTGCACAGGAAGGACACGGCAGGTAACTCGCTGCTTCATGCATCGAGTCACCATCCAGCACATCTAATACGCAGCATCCCCTTTGGGGAGATGCTCCGTATTAGAAGAATCTGTAGTTCTGATGAAGACTGCTTGAGAGCACAGTCTGAATGCCGTATGAGATTCATCTCACAAGGTTACATGTCCAGTGCAGTAGATACAGCCATGGCCAAAGCCAATGAGCAGGGCAGATCAAGGGCATTGAGAAGCAAAGTACGTAGTGATGAGCCTTCTGAGACAGTACAGCCCTCGAGACTCATACTTACGTACAGCAACCAACATCAGACAATTCGAAAAATTGTCAATAAAAACTGGTGTCTAGTAAAAATGATCCTGTGTTGGGTGATAGAATAACCAGATCACCCAACTTAACATTTAGAAAAGCACGCTCTATGAGTGATTCATTAGTTACTAGTAGCCCTGAAATATTACATAATACATCTTGGCTGACGGTCAGTAAAGGCTTTATTAAATGTGCAGTCTGCAAAGCATGCAAACTTGGAACTAGCAAGACTGAGTACACCATACCGTTTAAGAACAGGCCCATAAAGATTGACAAAAACTTACCTGCAGGACAGAATATGCGGTGTATGTGCTGGAGTGTCCTTGTGGACTGCGGTACGTGGGAAGCACGAGGCTGCAGGTCCACAAGAGGATACTCCAGCACATACGGGCAATCAATAATGGGGATTTGTCCTACCCAGTTGCTAGACACTTTGATGAATTGCATGGCAAGAAATCTAGTGAGTTGCGATATTTTGTGGTCGACTCAATTCCACCATTAAGGAGAGGTGGGGATCGGGAAGGCCTTTTGAGAAAGCTGGAAACAAAATACATTTTAGAAATGGATACAAAGACACCTAATGGTTTAAACTTTAGTGAGGACTTTTACACACATTTGTAAAATTGTATCTCTTTGGCTATGTAGTAGAAAGTCTAGATATGTCCATGCTGCTGTAATTTCCTAATGTGTATATGTATATATATAATGTTTTTTAAATGGATTGTTTTAATTTGCACTAATTTTGCACATTCGGGTTTTATCATCACTTCTTACGTGACACTATTTTTACACTAGTAATTTTATCTATGACTTGGTTGATAAGAATCATTGCCCACTTGGGCCTTATGTTAATGTTGGTTTGCATGGTATAGCAATTGTGCAACAAATGACATTTGATATTGAGAGGCTTTAAATTGCTTTGTCTATTGAGATGTAGGAAATTGTTTACGAACCGTTAACTTTAAGTAGTTTTTAAACATTAATTTACGCTATTTATGTATTTATTAGAGTAACTCATTGATTAGTATCATATGCACATATAACATCTCTCAAAATGAGAACGGATCAAGGGGCAGTCTATTAGGAAAACATGTCCATGGTCCAGGGTGTTTTTAAATAATATGTACTCTTTGATTTGTATTTCTAGCGTTATTTGCACATTAGCCTTTCTTGCAGAGAAACCAGCGAAACATTGAAAAAGATTTTTTCCATGTCTATGATAATGAGTCATGCACTGTCACTTTAAATGTGGGAATAGTACCTGGTAACGTGTCATGTGATCAAGGTCCCATGAGGATCGAAACGCGTAATGGCGGCGGTGCTGGGCACACAATAAAGTTGTAAGCACTGCATCTTTTGGGTACGCTTCGTCTTTTCCATGAACAGGAACTTTGGGACGAGTTTGCAGGATATATATATATATATATATATATATATTATCTACTGGCGGTCGCCAGTAGATAGTTATAGTTAGGACCTATTATCCATAGGAAATCCGCGACATTCTATTTGAAATAACTCTTGCGCCGGTTGACGAATCTTCGCGAAAGCTTCCAACTTGTTGGGGCGCTCCGCTCCTACCCTGAAAGTCTCGGGTTGATTCGTCAAGCGGGGCCGAGAAAAAGGGGGTCCCAAAACGCGTTTTCCCCATTCATTTTTCCATAGGAACCTTTAGTCGCAGCTACAGCCCGAACTGCTGAACGGAATTACACCAAATTTGGCAAAGAGGTAGCCCTTGGTTCAGTGTCGTGCCTTTTGCTTAAATGGTGTAAATCCGTTCAGTAGTTTCTGAGAAAATCACAAATAAAATCACATATATATCTATGGACGAGTAGGGTCCGCGCACCCTGAGCGCACCCTGCGCGCACCGCCCGATCACGAGCTGCATGCTAATTGGCTGTCAAGTGGCTGTCAACACTCCAAATCAGAAAGTGTCGGCAGCCATTTTGTGCGCAAAAAGGGGGCAGGGTAGAAACACCCTGACCCCCTAGGTCTGCTCAGGGGGTCCCACAAGGACCCCCTGGGCAGAAAAAAGCTTTTTATTTTTTTAAACGGCGGGATGCGCTTAGAGTGCGCGGATCCCACTGATTAAAAAAAAAAAGCACAAGAAACAAGTGCGCAAAACGCACAAAGGGGGCAGGGTAGAAACACCCTGACCCCCTAGGTCTGCTCAGGGGGTCCCACAAGGACCCCCTGGGCAGAAAAAGCATTTTTTGTTTTTCAAAATCGGCGGGATGCGCTTAGGGTGCGCGGATCCCACTGATTAAAAAAAAACACAAGAAACAAGTGCACAAAACGCACAAAGGGGGCAGGGTAGAAACACCCTGACCCCTAGGTCTGCTCAGGGGTCCCACAAGGACCCCTGGGCAGAAAAAGCAAAAAAAAAAAAAAAGACCGGCATCGTGCCGAGGCCCCGCCCCTCCCTGCAGCAGTCTGCAAACGCGCCCCTGGTGTGTTTTAAGAAGGGAAGTAATTCCCTTGAATACTGGGGGTCCCTGGGGCCAACTAGCCCACCAGGAACCTCCGGTATGCGCCAGGGGCTGCGTTGCAGAGAGGTGTACAGAGGCCATGCCCCTTTTACACCTCTCTGCAACGTAGCTCTGTGGCGCTTTTGGAGGTACATGCTGGGCTAGTTGGACTCCAGGGACCCTCAGTATTTAGGGAGACTTAATCCCCCAACTTAAAACGCGCCACGGGCACGTTTGCACAGTGGTGAAGGGAGGGGGCGGGGCTTCAGGTGACATGTGTGCAAACAGGCCCCGTGGCGCATTTTAAGATGGGGAATGAAATCCCCTTCAATCCTGAGGGTCCCTGGGGGCGAACTAGCCCACCAGGTACGTCCAGAAAGCGCCACAGAGCTGCGTTGCATAGAAGTGCAAAAGGGGCGGGGCCTCTGAACACCTCTCTGCAACGCAGCTCCCTGGCGCATACTGGAGGTACAGGGTGGGCTAGTTGGACCCCAGGGACCCTCATGATTCAAGGGACTTAATCCCCCAACTTAAAACGCGCCACGGGGCGCGTTTGCACAGATGTCACCTCAGGCCCCGCCCCTCCCTTCACCATTGTGCAAATATTCCTCTAAAATCAGCCGAACTACGAATTCCGATTTACTCACCTGTTATCAGGAGAGACCTCAGTGCTGCATCTTTCAGCCCAGTACTGATCCTGAAAAGTAATTTTAACCGTACTTACCAGTAACTTGAATTTCCTTCCATAGGATATCATTGACTGGTTTCACTTGGAAATTCTTCTAAGTGTGGAGTTTTGGAACTTTATAATATTCCTCTAAAATCAGCCGAAATACGAATTCCGATTTACTCACCTGTTATCAGGAGAGACCTCAGTGCTGCATCTTTCAGCCCAGTACTGATCCTGAAAAGTAATTTTAACCGTACTTACCAGTAACTTGAATTTCCTTCCATAGGATATCATTGACTGGTTTCACTTGGAAATTCTTCTAAGTGTGGAGTTTTGGAACTTTATAATATTCCTCTAAAATCAGCCGAAATACGAATTCCGATTTACTCACCTGTTATCAGGAGAGACCTCAGTGCTGCATCTTTCAGCCCAGTACTGATCCTGAAAAGTAATTTTAACCGTACTTACCAGTAACTTATATTTCCTTCCGTAGGAATCCATTGTCTGGTTTTCAGCAGAAAAGTTCCAAAGTGTTGATTTTCACAAACTACAAATATTCCTTAAAAATCACCTGTATGACTTAAACGCATTCTTTCAACTGTTTACAGGAGATGCACCAGTGCTGGATCCAGGATCCACCACTGAGTAAGAAAAGTAACGATAACACTACTTACCTGCTAAGTGAATTTCCTCCCATAGGATAACATTGGTGATTCTATGTGAAAAAGTTTCTGTGTCAACTTTTAAAATACAATAATATTCCTTAAAAATCACTACTGTAACCAAAACGCTTTTACTCAACTGTTTACAGGAGATGTCCCAGGACTGAATCTAGGATCCAGTCCTGTGGTTAGAAAAGTAATCCATAAAGTAACTAATTGCATTTAGCTAGAAATTCACATTGAGCTCAATGTTGCATTGTGTTTGAAATTGTGTTGCCCATTGCAACAACTGTAACTACTGTACTTAAAAGTCTATTGCCTATTTGCAAAGTATTTAAACTAAAGTAATTCATTCTGAGAAAGTATATTTTGTAATGTAATGTATAATGTAATTACAATGTAATTTAAAAATAAAATATCTAAAAATAAATAGTTTAAAAAAATGTAGTAAATCAGTATAAAAAAAATAAATATAACAATTAATACATTTAAAAATTGTCATTTACAAAACCTTTGAAATTCACTGAAAAAACCATAGGTTTCAGACATGTTATAGTTAGGAATTAGCATTTAAAAACCTTTGAAATTCACTGAAAAAACCATAGGTTTCAGGCTTGTTATAGTTAGGAATTAGCATTTTAAAAACCTTTGAAATTCACTGAAAAAACCATAGGTTTCAGGCCTGTTATAGTTAGGGTTTAGCATTTAAAAAACCTTTGAAATTCACTGAAAAAACCATAGGTTTTAGGGAAAGTTATAGTTAGTTGAACATTGCACTCGTACAAAACCCGTGAACACCACTAATACTGAGATTTGTATAGGTTTTGATTCTTTTTGCAACCTGTCCCCCTCCATGTATATGTTCAGTCATATCTGTAACTGATAACCTTCCTGAATGGGGCCGGTAGACCTATGATATTTTATGGAATTTAAGTGTGAAGAAAGAGACTTTATATATTATGAAAAAGTTAAAAACAATTATTTGGCGATTTTGTAAATGCATATAATGACTCTACTGTAGCCTCAGAGCATTTTGGGGTACATGTATATATAAGAGGAAAAGAGGACGTTTCAACATTGTACATTTGCCAGAGACATGGCGGGGGAAACATCCAGTCATCCTGCAGCTTAATATGTACACAAATTATGACAAAGCTTTGAAACCTAGCAAGAACCTAGAGAAGCCTGGTTGAAGAAGTGAAGTAGGTCTTAGTTGTGTGTCAGAGAACAATATCGGGATGAAACTGAAGAGGTCCGTCATGAAGATGACTGGAGCTGGAGCCCCAATTGGAAAACTTGCCATTATTGATAGCTACCCCATTTACAACTAGTGAATACCCATGTTTTTTAACAATAAAATGTGTTTCCATTTCAAACGATTATGCAAAACACGTGGAAGGAACAAGCTCGCTAGCAAGCAGCATCAGTTAAACACAATATTTTACATGAAGAAGAATTCAAGCATTAAAAGATATTATCATGTGAGTGTATGGTGTGCCTTATGGAGGTGCACTTTCACAAAAAGGTTGACTCCCTACAATAGAGAATGTTGTATTAGAAGAAGATTTCAAGAGATTAGGATTAACTGGAAACAATCGTGCCATGGTTCCAAGAATATAAGAAACTGAGTTTCAGGTTGTTAGAGGTATGCATCATGTCCAAGAAGGAACCACAATCCTATTCAGGGTAAGTCAGATACACACCATAAATTAACCTGTGCTCACCCTCTGGTAGCTTGGCACAGAGCAGGCAGGCTTAATTTAAGAGGCAATTTGAGCAACATTTCAAGCAGTAACATAGTAGAAACACCATATAAGACTCCATACCAGTTTAGAAAAATTGCTTATATTTTTATGAACAAAACAAGACCAAAACGACAAAAATCCATTACGTGTAACCGGAGTTATGAATTTTTAAAGATTAAATAAAATTGTAGCACTTAAAAGCTTAAAGTGCCAACTGGGGCCATCTGGTCACGCTAGACTGGGGTCAATCCAAAAGTTCAGGCCGATCATGATGAAGCGCGGGTCGGATATGGGAACCAGCCTTGGCCCACTGAAAAAGTACCTTGAATGCGTTGACGTCGAGTACAATTCAGGGAGCAGTGGAGGCGATGTGTCGTCATCAATCCTTACGAAGGAGGTGATGCATCGGTTCCGAGCTGCACAAAGTCGGGGATGCGTCAGGAATGGAAGGGATATACTTGATCCAGTGATGCATCATCATTGATGGCGATGCGCCAGTTCTGAGTCTTGCAACGGAGTTGAGCGGTCGTCTAAGTGGTGCACTTACATCCCTCGCAGCCACCGAGATTCGTCAGCATTGATGGAGATGCGTTGGTACCAATCAGCGCAATGGTGTCAATACTCACTTCCAAGGGCCCAGGACTGGGTTGGCACCACTTGGCAGAGCAAGACTTGCAGCAAGAAAAGTCCAGGTGCTGTAGCAAGATGAATTGAAGTCTTGGATGTCCCTGAGACTTAGAACAGGGCTCAAGCGAGCGTGCCCTGGAGTCACTCAAGGTTCAAGTGATGTAGATCCAGTCCTTCTCAGTCAGACCAGATGATAGCAGACAGCAGGGCACCATAGCAGAAAACAGATCTTCCAGGGCAACAGTCCAGCAGAGTGGCAGTCCTTTAGCAGTACAGCAGCCCTTCCTGGCAGAGTGTTCACAGCTCGAGAAGTATACTCAGTTGGTAGGGTCAGAAGTCCAGTTTTTTACCCAGTGGTGCCTTTGAAGTGGGAGAGACTTTAAAGAGGGTCTTTGAAGTGCACAGAGGTCCTCCCTTCCTGCCCTGGCTCTAGACTCACTACAGGGGGTTAAGCAGTCCATTGTGTGGGGACAGGACACAGCCTAATCAGGTGTAAGTGTGAAGCTGTGCCCAGCTTCTCCCTCCCATCCTGCCCAGGATGGCCAATCAGGATGTAATTGGCCCATTCGTCACACCTAAGCTTCCTTTGTATGTGGCGGACTAGAGGAAATGCACAAGGTCCAGCTGTCACCCACCCCAGACGTGTATTGGGGACAGGCTTCAGGCACTCAGGGCTAAGAGCAGGAAAATGGCAACTTTCTAGAAGTGGCATTTTTAAAATTGTAGAAATAAATTTTACTTTACCATTAAAGAGGATTTATCATTGCAATTCAATAGGTACTAAACATGATATTTTGACTGCCTTCCAATTAGGAATTACAGCTTATTAAATGTGATAAGGAATCCCCAATGTTAACCTACGGGAGGGGTAGGCCTCACAGTAGGAAAAACAAATTTGGGAGTTTTTCACTACCAGGACATGTAAAACTTAAAAGTGCATGTCCTACCTTTTAATTACACAGCACCCTGTGCTATGGGCCACCTACGGCCTACCTTAGGGGTGACATATGTAATAAAAGGGGAGTTTAAAGCTTGGCAAGGGGTTTTAAATGCCAGGTCGACATGGCATTGTAAACTGCACACACAGACTTTGCAGTGGCAGGCCTGAGACATGCTGAAAGGGGTACTTAAATGGGTGGCACAATTAGCAACATTTAATTTACAGGCCCTGGGCACATATGGTGCACTTTACTAGGGATGTATAAGTAAATTAAATATGGCAATTGTGGATAGGTCAATCCAACCAGGTTTAGGGAGAGAGCACATGCACATTAGAACTGGTTAGTTGTGGTAAAGTGCTCATAGTCCTAAAGTCAACAAAAAAGAATTCAGAAAAAAGGGGAGGAGGAAGGCAAAAAGTTTGGGTTGACCCTGCAGAAAGGGACATTTCCAACAAAGATCTTCACATGTTTCTGGGGGATCCCCGTGCCTAACCAACAGGTTTTTCAAGAAACATACATGCATTGATTCTCCTGAGCCAGCCTTTATATGGAGGTAGAAATCACTGGCCCTTCAGATCTGGGTAACATCTCTCCGTGCCAGGACAAGTTTACCAGGGATTTAAGACAAGGATTAGCATCAATCCCTTTCCGTATGTGTATGTTTAGGGCAGTGGTGTTCAGGCAGTGTAGGGGTCTTGCTGGGGGTGATGTTTCAGGGTTTAGGGCAGTGCAGTGGTGTTCGGGCAGTGTAGTGGGTCGTGCAGTGGGTGGTGTTTCAGGGTTTAGGGCAGTGCAGTGGTGTTCGGGCAATGTAGGGGGTCATGCTGGGGCTGGTGTTTCAGGGTTTAGGGCAGTGAAGTGGTGTTCGGGCAGTGTAGGGGGTCTTGCTGGGGGTGGTGTTTCAGGGTTTAGGGCAGTGGTGTTCGGGCAGTGTAGGGGGTCTTGCTGGGGGTGATGTTTCAGGGTTTAGGGCAGTGCAGTGGTGTTCGGGCAGTGTAGGGGGTCTTGCTGGGGGTAGTGTTTCAGTGTTTAGGGCAGTGCAGTGGTGTTCGTGCAGTGTAGGGGGTTGTGCTGGGGATGGTGTTTCAGGGTTTAGGGCAGTGCAGTAATGTTCGGGCAGTGTAGGGTGTCGTGCAGGGGGTGGTGTTTCAGGGTTTAGGGCAGTGCAGTGGTGTTCGGGCAGTGTAGGGTGTCGTGCTGGGGGTGGTGTTTCAGGGTTTAGGGCAGTGCAGTGGTGTTCGAGCGGTGTAGGGGGTCGTGCACGAGGTGGTATTTCAGGGTTTAGGGCAGTGCAGTGGTGTTCGGGCAGTGTAGGGGGTAGTGTTTTAGGGTTTAGGGTAGTGCAGTGGTGTTTGTGTAGTGTATGGGGTCGTACTGGGGGTAGTGTTTTAGGGTTTAGGGTAGTGCAGTGGTGTTTGTGTAGTGTAGGAGGTCGTGTTTTAGGGTTTAGGGTAGTGCAGTGGTGTTCGGGCAGTGTAGGGGGTCATGCTGGGGGTGGTGTTTCAGGGTTTAGGGCAGTGCAGTGGTGTTCGGGCAGTGTAGGGGTCTTGCTGGGGGTGGTGTTTCAGGGTTTAGGGCAGTGGTGTTCGGGTAGTGTAGGGGTCATGCGGGGGGTAGTGTTTCAGGGTTTAGGGCAGTGCAGTGGTGTTTGGGTAGTGTAGGGGTCATGCTGGGGGAGTGTTTTAGGGTTTAGGGCAGTGCAGTGGTGTTCGGGTAGTGTAGGGGGTCGTGCTGGGGGAGTGTTTTAGGGTTTAGGGCAGTGCAGTGGTGTTCGGGTAGTGTAGGGGTCGTGCTGGGGGAGTGTTTGAGGGTTTAGGGCAGTGCAGTTGTGTTCGGGTAGTGTAGGGGGTCGTGCTGGGGGAGTATTTTAGGGTTTAGGGTAGTGCAGTGGTGTTCGGGTAGGGTAGGGGGTCGTGCTGGGGGTTGTGTTTCAGGGTTTAGGGCAGTGCAGTGGTGTTCGGGCAGTGTAGGGGGTCGTGCTGGGGCTGGTGTTTCAGGGTTTAGGGCAGTGCATTGGTGGTCGGGCAGTGTAGGGGGTCTTGCTGGGGGTGGTGTTTCAGGGTTTAGGGCAGTGCAGTGGTGTTCGGGCAGTGTAGGGGGTCTTGCTGGGGGTGATGTTTCAGGGTTTAGGGCAGTGCAGTGGTGTTCGGGCAGTGTAGGGGGTCTTGCTAGGGGTGATGTTTCAGGGTTTAGGGCAGTGCAGTGGTGTTCGGGCAGTGTAGGGGTCTTGCTTAGGGTGGTGTTTCAGGGTTTAGGGCAGTGGTGTTCGGGCAGTGTAGGGGGTCATGCTGGGGGTGGTGTTTCAGGGTTTGGGGCAGTGCAGTAGTGTTCGGGCAGTGTAGGGGGTCGTGCTGGGGGTGGTGTTTCAGGGTTTGGGGAAGTGCAGTTGTGTTCGGGCAGTGTAGGAGGTCATGCACGGGGTGGTGTTTCAGGGTTTAGGGCAGTGCAGTGGTGTTCGGGCAGTGTAGGGGGTCGTGCTGGGGCTGGTGTTTCAGGTTTAGGGCAGTGCAGTGGTGTTCGGGCAGTGTAGGGGGTCTTGCTGGGGGTGGTGTTTCTGGGTTTAGGGCAGTGGTGTTCGGGCAGTGTAGGGGGTCTTGCTGGGGGTTATGTTTCAGGGTTTAGGGCAGTGCAGTGGTGTTTGGGCAGTGTAGGGGGTCTTGCTGGGGTAGTTTTTCAGGGTTTAGGGCAGTCAGTAGTGTTCAGGCAGTGTAGGGGGTCGTGCTGGGGCTGGTGTTTCAGGGTTTAGGGCAGGGCAGTGGTGCTCGGGCAGTGTAGGGGGTCGTGCTGGGGGTGGTGTTTCTGGGTTTAGGGTAGTGCAGTGGTGTTCGGGCAGTGTAGGGGGTCGTGCTGGGGCTAGTGTTTCAGGGTTTAGGGCAGTGCAGTGGTGTTCGGGCAGTGTAGGGGGTCATGCTGGGGCTGGTGTTTCAGTGTTTTGGGCAGAGCAGTGGTGTTCGGGCAGTGTAGGGGGTTGTGCTGGGGGTGGTGTTTCAGGGTTTAGGGCAGTGCAGTGGTGTTCGGGCAGTGTAGGGGGTCGTGCTGGCGGTGGTGTTAAATGGATTAGGGCAGTGGTGTTCGGGCAGTGTAGGGGTCTTCCTGGGGGTGATGTTTCAGGGTTTAGGGCAGTGCAGTGGTGTCCGGCAGTGTAGGGGGTTTTGCTGGGGGCAGTGTTTCAGGGTTTAGGGCAGAGCAATGGTGTTCAGGCAGTGTAGGGGGTTGTGCTGGAGGTGGTGTTTCAGGGTTTAGGGCAGTGCAGTGGTGTTCGGGCAGTGTAGGGGGTCGTGCTGGGGGTGGTGTTTTAGGGTTTAGGGTAGTGCAGTGGTGTTTGTGTTGTGTAGGGGGTAGTGTTTTAGGGTTTAGGGTAGTGCAGTGGTGTTTGTGTAGTGTAGGGGGTCGTACTGGGGGTAGTGTTTTAGGGTTTAGGGTAGTGCAGTGGTGTTTGTGTAGTGTAGGAGGTCGTGTTTTAGGGTTTAGGGTAGTGCAGTGGTGTTCGGGCAGTGTAGGGGGTCATGCTGGGGGTGGTGTTTCAGGGTTTAGGGCAGAGCAGTGGTGTTCGGGCAGTGTAGGGGGTCTTGCTGGGCGGTGGTGTTTCAGGGTTTAGGGCAGTGGTGTTCGGGAAGTGTAGGGGGTCATGCTGGGGAGTAGCAATAATGCAACTGAAACGGGGGCC